>VUQH01010437.1:6506-17016 GCA_015106775.1 Etroplus canarensis
CCCCCCCCGGGGGGCCCCCCCCCCCCCCCCCCCGGAAGAGCTGGGGGGAGACGGTCAGGATGAAGGAGGCCTGGGCATCTCCGCTTAGACTGCTACTGTCTCAGCAGTGACACACACCCAGACAGGAAGCATATGGACAGATGCATGGGAAATGTGAGCATTAAAATGAGAAACATCAGCTAAATTAAAAAAAAAACTGCAGCCAAGACTCAGGAAAAACCATGACAATTTAGATTTCGGTATAAGTTCTAGGTTAGCAGCAAGGGCTGCGGTGGGAAAACTTTTAACAATGGTTTTCAGATGAACAGAAGTACAAACATACTCGATTTGTATGTGTGTTGATGGGGCGTATGTCCCCAGCGCCGCATCTGGTATGGGATGGATATTTTGCTGGTTTAGCATTTAAGCATGCTGATGCTTTATTTGTGCGTACACTGTATGTACAGCAGGGACATGTGAGGTTCTTGCTTCTCTGATTGAGTGAATATACTCTGATAACATCAGCCTGTAATTGTGCGGCACTTCTGGAAAAAGCACGCCACGAGAAACCTAAAAGAACCGGGAAGTTGTGAACGAAAGATGTGAATCTGGCCTTCCCACACGGATGTGTTTCCTTTGTGGTAAAAGAAACCATATTTCTGCAGCGTGTGTGCTCATCTTCAGTGTTCGCCTCTCGAAGCTTCTGTCTCCTTTCTTGGGCGCTCGCGTGTCAGTGAAAATACTGTGCACGTGTTGTGCTGTAAATCCCCTCTGTTTGTCTGGTTTCCCCCTCATTAGTGAGAGAGAGTTAACGTTAGCACAAGTGTCCTGCGCTGGACCGTGAGATTAGTAATTAACGCCGAGTCTAACGAAGGGAGAAAAAACAACACCTCGACAAAGTCCGACCATCAAGCAGCCAGACCTGCTGACGGAGACAAACTTACCCACTGACGCTCCTAAACTGTGCCTGTGGTGTGCAGCCACATGGGCGGGAGCGTGTATCTGTGTTTGTGTGCGTTTCTGAGGATATTATTTCCATTCTTTGGAGGAAAGAGTGAGAACGAATCAGAAAAACAGAGGTCAGAAATAAAAAAAAAAAATCCCTCAATCCCCCCCTCTGTGCTTCTTCAGTTCCACCTCCCACTTTCATTTTTAATTTTCAAAATCAACCCCAATATCAGCTTTTCGGCCAACCGGGCGCTCCGGAACTCTCAATCCCACAGAACCACTTCCCCCTCGACCAATCGGCCTCAGCCAACCCTTCACCGACTGGCTTACGGAAATCCCAGAAATCCAAGCGGATGGAAGCTCCCTCTGGTTAATGATGTCACAGGCTGATCCATTCCTGTGTCCGCTACGCTCCCGCTCAAATCCCCCGCAATTCCCATATGTGCTCCATGATAAGTCCCATCATGCTTTTCAACTGACCCTCCTCAGCCCCCTGTATTCATTTTTCTCCTCTTGAGTCTGGATTTGGGCGGACAGGGGGTGGGTTTGGAGGGGTTAATAGGAAGCTAAGAGGTAGGAAATGAGGCAAGGAGGAGGAGACGTTTAGCTCACCTCTGAAAACAAGAAGTGTTGAATAGAAATGTCAAAAGAAACAGGGGATGTCTTCCATTCCACTCAGAGCTGGAAATCCTTTGATTAGCCCGGTCAGGATGTAGCGGGAGGAGAGAGAGGCTGGAAAGTTTAAGTGATTCTTTTTTTTAACTCTTAATATCCTGAAAAAGCGCTAAACACATCCATGCACAACCATCCTATTCATTCTGTGGAGTCATTCAAAGGCAGAACAAATGGACAAGTGAACTGGCGGAAGCAGATGGTAACTAAAATGTTCCCACCTGCTTTTGTTGCATGAATGCAAGGAACTGAGAGCACTGAGCAGCAGGTGAAAGAAAATGAAGAAAAATAATCCCAGTCAAACCTCAAACAACAGAAACTGCATTGGAACCCTGCTGAATGTGCTGTAGTTCACTTCATTAGCTACCTTCAGAACAGCCTTGATTCTTCATGGTATAGATTCAACAAAGCGCCGAAACATTTCTCAGAGATTTTTGTCCGTATTGACGTCATAGCATCACACAGTTCCTGCAGATTTGTCAGCTGCACATCCATGAAACAAATTTCTCATTCCAACACAGGTGCTCTATTCATTCGAGATCTGGTGACTTTGGAGGCCATCGTGTTGTTCAAGAAACCAGTTTGAGATGATCTGGGCTGTGTGACATGGCTGAAAGCAGCCATCAGAAGATGGCTACACTGTGGTCATAAAGGGATGGACATGGTCAGCAACAACACTCAGTAAGGCTGTGGCATTTAAGCGATGTCCAGTTGGATCCAGTGGTCCACGGATCCATCGATTTTTGTATAGGTGGTTCAGGCTGGTGGTGGTGTAATGAAGTGGTACTTTTCTACTCTCCCTGAGCACCCAAAGCACTTTTCGCCCTAAGGGCTTTTAAACTTCCATCAGCACACTCATACACCAGCAGATGTATCTTAAGAAATTTGGGGTTTGGTATCTTGTCCAAGGACACTTTGACATATGAACTGGAGGAACCAGGGATCAAACCACCTACCTTCTGATTAAACGACCTGCACTAGCTCCTGAAGCAGAGCGACCCAACAGCACCTGGTGTTCCCAAGTGGTTTCCCATCAAAACACTAACAAGTCCCAACACTGTTGAGCTTCCAAGATCAGATGTTCTCAGTTGTGCGGAGGGTGGTATGGCCATCAGCCATGATAGTGATGTAATGGTGTAGGGGGCATTTTTTGGCACACTTTGGGCACTTAGTACCAATTGAAAGTTGTTTAAATGCCACAGACAACCTGAGTATTGCTGCTGACCATGTCCATCCCTTTATGAGCACAGTGTAGCCATCCTCTCCTGCTTCCAGCAGGATAAATACGCCATGTCACAAAGCCCAGGTCATCTCAAACTGGTTTCAGAATGTGACAGTGAGTTCACTGCACTCACATGGCCTCCACAGTCACCTGATCTCTATCCAATAGAGCACCTTTAGAATAAGGCAAATCAGGAGATCTGCATCATGGATGTGCTACCAACAAATTTTTAGTAACTGTGTGACGCTATGATGTCAATATAGAGCAAAATCTCTGAGGAATGTTTCCAGCACCTTGGTGAATCCATGCCACAAAGAACTGCGGCAGGTCTGCAGGCAAAATGCATCTTCCTCATAGACTCGCCCATTGCCACCAAATACCTACACCAGCTCTTTCAGTCAGGATCGGACTGACATCCAAACCAAATATCGGGTTGTCGCATACCTAAATGGAACATCAGCTAATGTGTTTGTACACTTTTGCCTGGAAAACGAGGATACTTCAGCCACAGCTGAAAGAACTTCCTGTTTAGTGCTCAGGTTAGAATTGGGTTATTTTAAGGCTTATTATCAAAGAGGGCCTTACAAGTACAAATGTGTGCATGCATGACTCTGTGCACTTGTTTGTGTGCAGGCGGCTCAAAGTGCCACCGAGGAACATTTTCAGCCTCTACCTGCTGCGTCGTTGGAGGAATGAGAAGGAGAAAGAGGGAGAGGGGTTCATCTGTGAATTATTGATAATAAGTAGATTTCAATAGGATGAACATGTCCCTCCTGATGAGCCACCTGTCAGTCAGTCTAGACCTCCCTGTCATCGGGTGCTGATGGACCATACATGGAGGGAATGGATGGAAAAGGAGCAAAGGAGAAAAGACAGGGTGGAGAGATATGGAAGTAAGGTGTGGGGGTTGGTAGAAATGAGGCAACTTTCCTCTCTCCCTCCCCACTGCCCGCTGTCTCCTCACACCTAGAAAGACTTGTGTAACTTTTCTCCTTAGACCTCAGGGACGTCAAACCCAAAACGTGTGTGGAGTGGAACACAGTGCGCCCCGTGACGAGGAGCTGTATTAGAGGAGGAAAGTGGCTAAAAAGCTCTGTGGAAGTTGCTGATGGAGGCACTTGTGTGGATCAACTCTCTCAGGTGGCTGCCAGCTTTGGTATGTTCCTTCCAGGCCTTCCCAACTCTGTAAACTCTCTGTGTGTTCGTGTATGTGTGCTGCCGTGCGTGTGTATGTGGATGGAGAGGCAAGCTTGATAATGGCAGGAGCGACCGCCGGCCTCTCAGACCAAATGGGCCTCAGCTGTCAGCTGTGGTAGAGCTAAACTGAGTTTAGGGGAGATTAACACAGAATGACATCCTGTTTGCTTCAGTCTAATCCTAATCTAATCTGACGGGGCTGCATTTGGGGAAATGTTGTGCGCTCACTTGGTCCCTGAAAAACTTGTTTTACGTTCTTTCATTGTGACACACACAGAGGAAATTATTATTGAAATCAGTGGCAATTTTCGAATCTGTTGGGACCGTAAGCAAAAATTCACAGGGGGGCCTCTAACCAGTGGTCACCACCATTATGTCATGAGCTAGTACTGCACAATTAATCTTATTGCAATTACAATTGTGACATCAGCAAGTACAGTTATATAACCAGAAAAGGCTGCAATTTAATTAAATAAACACTGTGTATGTGTGAACGTAATAACATATTCTCCTTTTTAGTCAAATGCACTTGTTGTCTAAACTCAAGACATGCAGATGACCAATCAGTCTCTGCTTAGGCAGTAAAGTGAGTGCAGGGTATGGTCATGTGACTATCCAGTGTGGAGACCATGTGAGGGAAAATGGATGCTCACCAACAGGTTGACCCTGAACTAGAGGCCAAAAAAAAAAATGCTGTGTTTCTCATTTGGTGATTTAAACATGGTGACACGGAACAGAAGGAGGAAAACGTGGAATACAAATCGTTACATCATGCAGCAAACATACCAAATTTATACCAGCGCCTGAAACAGTGCAGAGAAAACTATGATGGATGCATGGCTCTGAAAGTCCAGGCTAATAAAGACACCGTGGAAAGCCAGCCTATAAGCCAAACAAGACAAAGCACAATTACGGATGTATTTGTGAGTCCATACCATTCAGCCTGTCAAGAAATATGAAGCCTGTGTGCATCATTAGCAAACAGGGATTTCAAAAAAATGATCTTCTCTTTGGACAAGAGGTTCCAGCTACCTTCATCAAACTATTTCTGTCAAACAGCTATCCCGAGATTGATAACAGCTGCTGCAAGGTTCAAATGGAAGTGGCTGCTGTGAAGTTCTGTTAAACTACAACCCCAGTTTGAAAAAGGTTGGTACGCTGTGTGAAATATAAATAAAAACACAATGCACTGATTTACAGATCTCATAAATCCATATCTTATTCACAAAAGAGCATAGAAAACATCTCATATGTTGAAAGTGAGACATTTTACTTTATTATCAAAAATACAAGCTCATCTTGAATTTGACGGCAGCAACATGTTTTGAAAAAGTTGGTACAGGGGGCAGCAAAAGGCTGGAACAGTAAATGGTACTTAAAAGAAACAGCTGGGGGAACATGGGGCAACTAATGAAGTTAACTGGCAACAGGCCAGTAATGTGATTGGGTATAAAAAGAGCACCTTAGGGAGGTCTCTCAGAAATAAAGATGGGCAGAGGTTCAACAATCTGCCAGAAACTGTGTCTGCAAATTGTGGAATAATTTCAGAATAATGTTTCTCAAACCTGTACAGACTTTCAATATTCAATCATCTATGGTACATAATATCATCAAAAGATTTTGAGAATCTGGAGACATTTTTGCACACAAGGGACACAACATAAAACCAATACTGGATGATCATGACCTTCAGGCCCTCAAACAGCACTGCACTGCAAACATGATTCTGTCATGGAAATCACTGCGTGGGCTCAGGAACACTTCCAGAAATCACTGTCTATGAACACAGTTTGCTATGTCGCCCACAAATGCAGGTTAAAGCTCTACCATGCAAAGAAGAAGCTGCATATGAACCTAATTCAGAAAGACCACCGTCTTCTCTGGGCCAAAGCTCATTTAAAATGCACTGAGGCAAAGTGGACAACTGTTCAGTGTTCAGATGGATCGAAAATTTGAAATGCTTTTTGGAAATCATGAACGCTGCGTCCTCCAGACTAAAATGGAGCGGTACCATCCAGCTTGTTACCAGTGTCCAGTTCAAAAGCCAGCATCTCTCATGGCATGGGGGTTCATTGCTGCCTATGATACTGGCAACATGCATATCTGGAAAGGCACCATCAATGCTCAAAGGTATATACAGGTTTTAGAGCAACATATGCTCCTTTTCAGATGACGTCATTTTCAGGGAAGGTCTTGCATATTTCAGCAAGACAATGCTAAAATGCTTTTTTCAACCATTGAAACAGCATGGCTTCATAGTAGAAGAGTCCAGGTTCTGGACTGGCCCGCCTGCCTGCAGTCCGGACCTTTTACCATCTGAAAACATTTGGCACGTCCTGAAACACAACATACCACAAACAAGACCCAGATGATGTGTTGGTGCCACCAAATTCAAGAACTTGTATTTTTCATGGAATGGTAAAATGTCTCACTTTGAACACTTGATATGTTTTCTATGTTCTTTTGAGAACAAAATTTTGGCTTATGAGATTTGTAAATCATTGCATTGTGTTTTTTCCCAACCTTTTTGAAATTAGGGTTGTACAATGGACTTGTGAAGAACTACTGAAGATTACTGAAGAATACGTTGGTCTAACTACCCTGAATGAAAATTTGTATTGTTATTTATTCTTCTACTTATTTTATATGGCTCATTATAGATGTGCCTTTATTTTGAATAATATATTTTACTATTGTTATTTATTTAATTTAGTTAGATATTAAGTGTTTTTAGAGAATATAGAGAAGTTTTTGGGAATTTTACAAGTTTGTGCTTTTGTATGTTTGAGTTAAAAATACACATTTAAATGTTATCTGCAATTTGTTTTTTTGCTTTCACATTCACTTGATGATTAAGTTTAGGCATCAAAAACTATTCATTAGGTTTAAGTAGTAAAAACTACTCAGTTAAGTTCAGGCCATAGACAGTATAATGTATATGGATGAGTTATAAAAAAATCACTCCACTCAGAGTTTTTATGAAGGGGTACTGTTTTTTGTACCAGGCTGTAAATATGCTTTTTAAGGCAGTTAATTTGGACACTTTACAATGGGAGTCTGTGGGAACTTACTCCCTTTAGGAGCCACCCTCACTTGGCAACCAGAGAAACAGCAGATTTTGTCATTCTACACTGGCTTCAGCTCTGGAGGTTGCTGCTTGGTTTAGGAAAAGATCCTGATTTGGGGTAAAATCCATAACCTGGTGCGTCAGGGCATAGAAGCCAAAGGATAGATAGACACATGGATTAATGGTCAGACTTCATTGGGTCTGTCAGTTCAACTACTTATTAATGCAAATATTTAATCAGCCAGTCACATGGCAGCAACTCAGTGCATTTAGGCATCTAGACAAGGTCAAGCTGATCCTCTGAAGTTTAAACAGAGCATCAAAACAGGGAGGAAAGGCAATTTAAATGACTTTGAATGTGGCATGATTATTGAGTGCCAGATGTACTGGTCTAAGCACTTCAGAAACTAATGATCTACCGGGATTTTCCTGCACAACCATCACTAGTGCTCACAGAGAATGGTTTGAAAAAGAGAAAATATTGAGTGAGTAGCAGCTGATGTTCCTTGTTGGTGCCAAAAGTCAGAGGAAAATGGCCAGACTGCTTCGAGCTGATAGGAAGACAACAGTAAATCGAATAAGTGCTTGGTACAACCAAGGTATGCAGAAGAGCATCTCTGAATGCACCGTAAGTGGAACCTTGAAACAGATACAGCAACAGATGACCACACTGAGTGCCACTCCAGTCAGCAGCCCTGAGTGTTCCGATTACCACACGGACCAATCTAGTTCATCCACTGCCACCGGTATGGCTGAGTAGTGTAGCGGTAACACCAGCTGTCTTTCACATGGGGGCCTGGAGTTTGAATCCTGGCTGCGGCATACTCCCACCTACCTCAGACATGAGTGATACAAATAATGAAAGAGTTGCACAAACATCGCCTTGGTTAACAAGGTCTACGCCATTTGTGGGGCAACCAGGACAATCTGTATATACAGGTACATCTAAAAAAATTAGAATATCATGAAAAAGTTCACTCTTTGTTTGTCAGTCATTTCAGAAAGTGAAACCCATATAGTATAGATTCATTACACATGGAGTGAAATATTTCAAGCCTTGATGATTATGAATATTTCACTCCATGTGTAATGAATCTATACTATATGGGTTTCACTTTCTGAAATGACTGACAAACAAAGAGTGAACTTTTTCACGATATTCTAATTTTTTTAGATGCACCTGTGTGTGTATATTACTGTGTAAATATAAATTGCAATTATTACTGTGTAATAATTATGCATATTCTGATTTATGACCATAGTCACTCCTGCCTGTGGGTATTATACTGTACAGCTCCTCCCATTAATAACTGGACTTTCACCTAATGCAAAGCTGAGGTGTCTGTATGTTACCCTGTGATACATTCTTTACAGATATTTATGTATACTCAACGGAGTGCCTGTAATGTAAGTAATTTAGACCCTGGGGATTAATAAAGTATGCTGATTCTGATTCATTAGTTGACATTGTAATTGATTATAACTTTTGATTACTGTGAAGAATTCATGCCTTTCATTAATTTGACAATTTTCTATGTGTTGTTGGGTTGTTACTTTTGCTGTCATATATTGAACAAGATTAATTAGTGAATTTATTAATTAGTTATAACCCTGACAATGAGTCAGCAAAGAAATTTTTATAATATATTGCAAACAGCTATCAAAGTGTCACTTAAATGCTCTGAGCAATAAATATAATCCATGTTTTTGTAGCGCTGCAACACAAACACACTGGAGTCGAAGTCACCAAAGCAGACCAATAAACAAGACCATCAGAGGAAACTGCAGTTGATCCCCCATCAGAACAAACATGTAAAACGACACAGTAAACACACATGTACATGACTGTTGCAGCATTACACTAACATATGTATTCCATTCATTCAACATGCATCAACTTAAGTGCCCTTCTACTGGCTCCCACCCATGCCCCTCCCTGTACCACACATATGCTGGGCGCGGTGTCTCTGATATAAATTTTTTAATGTGGTTGTCTCTGATGTAAGTGGCAGACCCTCGAAGCTTCTCCCTGCCATCTCTGTTGGGAGCTCCCCCACACATGTAAAACACTGCTAACAGCTACCCAGGGAGGAATGAGGAGGTGGAGGGATGTGTGTGTGTGTGTGTGTGTGTGTGTGTGTGTGTGCGTGCCTGTCCTTTCAGATCCCTTCTTCTTAACACGGGTAAGCGAATGAATATATACTTACTTCTTTTATTTGCAATCTTTTAAAGAAAACATTCAGTTACGCAGCTCATAAACCACTACGTTCTTTGTGACGTTGTTCTAAATTCTCCAGGAAAGGTGAACAAAGGTGCTTCTTTTTGGACTCCAGACACATTTTTTCAGGTGAGTGGAGCTGGGCTGGACCTCTGTGTGTCCTTGACAGTCCTACTGAAAAATTTAGCTCCCTCTCCCCACCTGCCCTGTCCCCTTCATCTGCCTCTTCCACCTCCTTCCTCCCCTCCTTATGCTTTTTTTCCTCCTGTCATCCTGCATGAGTGCTGAGAGGTCAGAGGTCAGTCTGCAAGGATTTCCAGCTTGTTTTGTCCTCTGAAGTTCTGTAATGAAACTTGAAGCAAAACATAGTTTCTCAGGATGTATTTATATAGGGAGCATTTGGATTTTATGACAACAAAATGCTCACATCATAGTGTACAGTGAATCAGGCCCTCATCCTGTGAGTTTACAGGGGAATTAATTTTTCAAATGTTTCTTAAATTTAGTGGACTGTTATACAACCCAGTTTCCAGAAAAGTTGGGACGTTCTTTTAGTTTTCATTTTGTTCAAATTTAAAGACTTTCAAATCACATGAGCCAATATTTTATTCACAACAGAGCATAGATAACAAAACAAATGTTCAAACTTTGAAATTGTACACGTTCATCCACTAAATTAGCTCATTTCAAATTTGATGCCTGCTACAGGTCTCAAAATAGTTGGCATGAGGGCATCAAATAGCTGAAAAAGCAACAAAGTTCTAAAAGATTCAGCTAGGAGAACATCTAGCAAGTATTTAAGTTAATCGATATCAGGTCTGTAACATGATTAGCTATAAAAGGGATGTCTTAGAGAGCCAGAGTCTCTCCGAAGTAAAGATGTGCAGAGGCTCTCCAACCTGTGAAAGAGTGTGTTAAAAGATTGTGGAATACTTCAAAAACAATGTTCCTTAACGTCAAATGGCAAAGGCTTTGCAACTCTCATCATCTACAGTGCATAACATCATCTAAAGATTCAGAGAAACTGGAGACGTCTCTGTGCGTAAGGGACAAAGCCGAAGACCTTTATTGGATGCCCATGGTCTTCGGGCCCTCAGACGACACTGCATCACTCATCGGCATGATTGTGTCACTGACATTACTAAATGGGCCCAGGAATACTTCCAGAAACCGCTGTTGGTTAACACAATCCGCCGTGCCATCTGCA
>VUQH01010443.1:6383-34697 GCA_015106775.1 Etroplus canarensis
CCTGATTCGCCTACCACTGTGGACTCATCAGACCCTTTTCCTCAACTCCACAGTCCAATCTTTATTCTCCCTGGCAAACTGAAGGTTTTTTTCCTGATTAGTCTTGCTGATAAGAGGCATTCTTCAGGCTGTATAGCTCTTTAGTTCCAATCCCTTGGGGTCTCTTCACTTCGTGCATATGGAAATACTCTCTTTCTCAATCAAACTTCTATTTCTACTGTTAATTTTTTTTTAATAAGTTGATTTCAACAAAAGTTCAAATGAACTCTGATTGTGATCATTCAAGATTTTCTTCCACACTTCATTTCTTTCCAGGTTTTAATAATGCACCGGACAGGTCTCTCCTTAGTTGTTTTCTTTGCTTGATGCAGGCCAATCATTTGACCCTAATGAAATGGACGACATTTCCACGACCACAGGATACGTCTTCCAACATGGTTGTTAAAGATCTGAGAAAATGGGCACTGCATCAGTTAGGGTTAAATGACCTGCTGGCAGCTGAAACACATTGATCAGTGCAGTAATTATCCAACTGAAGGCCCTTCCTTACCTGTTTGCTTAGTTAAATCCAGGTGGTGACTTTCTTATTGGCCAGGCAGTGTATGTGTGTGTGTCTATTTATATATATGTGTGTGGTTCTCAAATGGGGGTACACGTACAGTACCCCTGGGTGTACTTGAAGGCACTCCAGGGGGTACGTGAGATTTAAAAAATAAATACATAAAATAATATCAACTCAAAGATCTTTTAAAATAGTTATATAATATATATTTTAATTGTCCAAAACTTTAAAAAAATGAATTTAATATTCAGTAGGCTAACAATGGATTCATGGTTAAAGCCTAGCGGCAATCTGAAAACACTGAGGCAAAAGCACCAAAGCAGGCATAACCAGTGCCGGCAAAATCCCAGCAGTATTCAGAAGAATCTGTTTTAATGGGATTTACACCTTCGAGTTACAAACCACCCTTTTTTCTGCGGGCTGAAATTAGCCAACAGTGGCATGAAGCCAGCACATCTTTAAAAGTAAATACCAAGTGCTCAGTTCAATGCAGCAATGTTCTTCAGTGGTGACTGTTTGTAACTTTAATGTCAGTCAAATCTTTGATCTTTAAAGATGATATTTTAAGATAATAAATTTATTTGATTTTTTTAAAAAAAAATTTTAATAAATATTCTTTCTGTGCAAGAGTAAATATTTATTATTGAGTTCAAAAATTTAGTTTGAGAAAAGATCCTTATTATAATCCCAAAAGAGGGCAGTTTGAGTTGATAATTATTTAAATCTTTATTCTTAAGTTAAATTTTTCTTTGTTAACACGTTTTAAGTTCTTTTTTTATATATGTATTTCTTATCTCCAAATAGTTCAAAAGGGACCTTTATAGATGAGCAATGCTTTGCATGGTTATAAAGTTAGTAAATCCGACACTGATGATGCTACAGTTCTGAATTTGACCTCTTCTGTCAATCTAAAATGCTTTTCTCTGGTCAGGGGGTACATCACTGGAAAAAGGTTGAGAACCGCTGTTATAGATGGTTATACATCATGAAGTAGTAGATCATCCAAATTTTTATTAATAGTTTAAAAAAACAGCTGTCTCTACCTCACATATTTAAAGTAAATATTTAAAATGAAATACATTTGAATACCTCAAACAGGTGTAATTCTTGGTAGTTAGCTACATTTACAATAACCAACATTGAGATGTAAGATAACAGCTGTAGATTTTTTTTTTCGTTAGGAAGAGCAGAACAAACATAACAGATGCTCAATTTACACATTATGAACAACTGATGGTCAAAATAGTAGCCAACAACTTACTACACTTGTGGTAGTCACATTAGCATTCATTTGGATTTGTATAAATTTTGTATAAAATTTAGACATCGATGACTTGCATCAGTGGCTAACTTTTTAAAACTACTGTTAAACTTGTCAGTTGCTGAGCAGCTAGTATTTAGTGGTAGTTCAGTATTGTTTTGGAAATTGGAAATCATATTTAGAGTGAGCCAAAAGAGTGCTAACGGTAAAAGATCAAAGATACTATGGCACTCCATGGAACTGAAGGGAACTGAAGTGTCTAAAGTCAGGGGACATTAACCCTTTCGAGTGGATGTCAACATGACCGAAATTTTGATTTTATGCCTGTCCACTCCAAACAGCTGTGTCCACTGTAGAGTTGCAATATTATTTCAATAACTTACTACCTATTTTTAGAAGCTTCACCAGACAGGTAGGTATATACCCCCCAGTAGGTTGCTATTTAATTTCAGCTCTCTGACCCAAATATGAATGGTACTTTTGGATCTCACAGGGAAAACCATGTTAAAGTTGACAAAAAAAAATCATATTTATGAGATCAATATCAACTCAGTGTCTATTTTTTCACCTAGCAACTAGCAAACAAAGTCGAAGCCCACATAAAGACATAGAAATAAAATGCGTCTAGATCTGATTCAGAAGTGAATCGTGATTTTTCCTGATTTCCTTGATCTTTTTCCAGCTTTTAATGCTAAGTGATGTACAGTATTCATGAGGGAAACTCAGACCTCTTCGGCACTTCAGCTGGTTTCTTGAGTTCACCAGGATCTTTTTTGAGTTATCCCACAAAGGCATTGGGCCTGATCTAGACTGCAACATTTAGATTGCTGTGCCTCCATAACCAAAAGTGATTTCACGTTAAACTTAGTAATTTCATCCATTTGTACTGTAAAATATTGAGAAATTCAGCTGTAAAATTGTTGAATCATCATTTAGCTAGGCTTGTTGTCATTAAGTATTATTGGCTAGTGAACAAAACTGGTAGCAGTCTTCGTAGTGTAGTGGTTTACACATTCACCTCACAAGCAACAGATACCTGGTTCGATTCCAGGTGTGAACGCAAGCCCCTCTCACCATGGAGGATTGCGTCAGGAATGGCATCCGGTGTAAAACTTCTGCCAAATTACCAATGCAGATAAGTCTGCCTTGGCGACCCCTCAGGGAAAATACAAGGGAGCAGCTGAAGGAGCATTTTATTATTAGTGAACCAAAAATTTAATCACTGCAGTTTTAATTGTACGAAGTTTTCATTATATTTCTGCTGAGAATATAATTTATCTTTTTTCTTTTGCATCCTGAACAGCTTTTATGAGAAATATTGGGTCTGCTTGTGTTCGTTATTCAATAACACAAGATGAACCATCAGGTGTTTAGTAATTACGTTCACTTTAGCTGACCTCATTTTAAGAACACGTTTGCTGCTATCAGCCCTTAGTCTATTATCTCGCTTTCTGCTGTTTAAATTGAGGAAAACACGTGTTGCTCAGTCCACAGTCATTTTAGGAGAAGTATTAAAAAATATTTTGGGATTGTAACTTGAGACCTTTAATGAACTTAACTGTATACGTGCTGTCAAAACCTTACTGGCAGGCTTAATGTTTATTGACGGGCTCAAGTTGCCACCCTAAAGCTTTCAGCTGCGCATTAACTGCACGTTGTGCCTTGGAGCAGAGGTATGAGGTATTTGTGAGAAATGGATCTGGTTTCCCTAGAAAGATTTGAATTTGAAAGAAATCTAATGCCAAATGGACATATGATTTTAAGAGAGGTAATGTAGATGTGATGTGATTATGTGACCTGACTAATGATCAAAGGGATCGCAATGGATGGTGCAAAATAGAGAATTTCATAACCCATATGAATCTGAGAAACCTAAATTGAAGGAAGTGCAAAAAAATAATTCTTCAGTGCATTAGAGACAGCAAAATTATCCTGCAGTATTATTTTCTTTCAACACTCTCCTTAAGTATTGGAACAGCAAGGCCAATTAATTTGTTGCTTTGCACTGATGGCATTTGTGTGCGAGATCAAAAGATAAATATGAGAAGATAGATCAGAGTTTTAGCTTTCATTCCCTCACATTAACATTGAGATGTGTTACACAACATAGAACATAACGCATCTGGGCTAAAACCACCCAGTGTTTCAAGTGAGTGAAGGTGTTGGAATAGAATAAATTAAAGTAAAAAGTATTGCATATTTGGTTGCATATCTCTTGCGCACAATAACTGCATCAAGTCTACAACCCATGGACTCCACCAGATTTCTTGTTTCTTCATTGGTTCTGCATTTCCAGGCTTTTATTAAAGCATATTTTTAGTTGTCAGTTTTTCAGGTTTTCTCCCTTCAGTTGTTTTTTTCCCCGGAAGTAAAATTCATATTCAATTGAGTTAAGATCTGGTAATTGACTTGGCCAGGCCAAAACTTTTTCCATTTTCCCCCGATGAAGTTCTTTGATGAGGCAACAGTGTGTTTTCGATCATATTCTTTCTGCATTGCTCTATAAATTGGCAGATGACACATTTCTGTAGTTTTCTTTGTTAATTTTGCTTCTATCACCCTCAATTACATCATCAATAAAAATCACTGAGTCATTTCCAGAAGCAGCTATGCAAGCCAAAGCCATGACACAGCCTCCACCATGCTTCACAGATGAGCCTTGTCTGTTGTTGTTGCTGTTTTCTTTGGATGAACAGTTGTCCACCACACAGGTGGTTTCCTTCTTTTTCAGGATGTTCAGAATTGTGATGCTGGCTATGCACAATGGTTTTGAAATACCTCTGATGGATTTTCCATCTTTTCCATCTACTCTTATGAACTGCAAATGCAGTGTTCTCAGGTGAAAGCCAAGGTTTAAACTGAGTGTATATATCCAGGGCAACTTAACAGTCAATCTTCTATGATGCACCTCTTCGTTGCTGTTTTCATTTTCCAGTACTTTGCTCACTCGTTTCACGTTCTGTGTTGTTTGACATATCTAGATATAAAAAGTAACTACCTTTGACTGGTCACTTGTATTTCCCCAAGTGGTCAACATTATTACACCAGATGTTTTTGCTAATGTAACCCTCCCTGTTGTGGAATGGGCTTTTGTCTTCACCTGGGTTCAAACCAGGAAGCTGTTAAACCAGTGCACCACGGAGACACGTACACAGCTAGATGTAAATACCAGGGAATAAAAGCTGAAACTCAGATCTCTCATCTCATATTCATCTTTTGATCTCATACTCAAGTGTCTTCAGTGCACAGCAGAAAACAAATTAATTAGCCTTGCTGTTCCAATATTTTTGGAGGGGACTGTAGGTTGATCAAAGTGGCTGTGTATAGTGGTTAAAAATTAATTTTGTCACAGAAACTTTAAAAAAAACAGTGCAACTGTCACAGGAGTCCATTTTGCTGTTCGGGGTCTTTGTGTTTATATATTTATTTGTATGTTTTTGATAAGACAGGGGAAAACATAAAGCTGTGGTTATATTATCTGCCTCTGATTGAGTTTAGAGGCCAGCCTCATATCTGCTCTGAGCCTGAAGGATGGATTCTACACAATCCATACTGGTCCCAGCGTGAAAACAGCATTGCTGACACAACAGTGGTAATACACTTAGCCCTCCTCTCTGGACAATGGAAGACGATTAAAGCCTCTGTCTTCGTTCCTCTTCCTCACCCCCTCTCCCACGCAGACACATAAACAGACGCATACAATCCATCATCTTTTCTTCTCTTTGATTCCGTTAAGCGAGTGGGGATTCCGCAGAGCTCAAACTAATTACTCGTCTGCCCGTATTGTAATTCTCATTTCGGTTTGAGGGGTGGACCAACAAAGAGCGGGAAGACAGTCTAAAACCCATTCATTCACCGGTCTAATTAACCGGCGCACGTATAGCTCTTCAACGCTGTCACAGGGCGGCATTCAGGGCCTCTGTTTGAAACAGCAGCAGCACGGGATGGAAGAGGTGTAGAGTCCGACAAGACACGTCTTCCACTTCATCACCCAGCCGCGCACACATGGTATAAATGCTGCCGTCTTGCAAACTCGATTAGATGGGTTTATTATTTAGTGAGGGGCAGCGCGTCCTGTGGATTACACTGTCTTTCATTTTATAGGCCATCCACTTTGTTTGACTTGCGGGTAATTACTAAATGGACAAATGGTTTGGCAAAACACACAAGTCCGCAGCGGCAATATGCTGGAGGTTTGCAGTGCCTAAAGCGTGTAGGATTTATTGTTCAATTACCTCTGAAACATTAGTATTGCTGCTGTTCCAAATAGTTTTATTCATCACTGCTTGTCCCGCTGAACAGAAGGGTCAAAATATAATCGGCAGCTACAATACGTGGACAGGAATTTATCTTGGTGGTGTTTGTGGTGAGGCATATTTAAACTGTGTGCAAGCTGCAAAGTTTAATTTGGGTTTAGCCGCTCAGTGGAAGTAAAAGTACAAACAGCTGTAGTGTTTTCTGTTGATTCACTTTGTCATTTTGATGCATAATGTTTGTAGTTTTTTTTTTCTTGTATTTGCTGTGTCTTTATTTGTCTAGGTTAACTTTAACATGACTCACATTAACTTTTCATATTTGGCCAATTAGCATATACTTCTGTGGCTAGAAAAATGTGGCTGTTAACTTTCACCACCCATACAATGCAGCTAAAAATTTCATGCAGTACAGAAATCATTTCTCTCTGCTGAAAGGAGATAGTTTATTGCAGTGATATATACGGGCCTGTAGAAAGCTAAGTACAGCCAGTGATTCAGTAGCTTGCAGAATCACCTTCAGAGGCAATAATAAAGAATCATTTTCTGTATGACTTGTTCAGTGTTTCATATCTTTGTGAAGGAATTTTGGTCCACCCTTCTTTACAGCATTGCTTCACTTCATTGAGGTTTGCAGGCATTCATTTATGCACAGCTCTCTTAAAGTCCCACCACTGCTTTTCAAGCAGGTTGAGGTCTGGACTTTGACTGGGCTATTGCAACCCCTTGATTCTTTTCTTTTTCAGACATTCTATTGTAGATTTGCTGGTGATCTTAGGATCACTGTCCTGTTGCATGATTCAGTTTTGGCCAAGCTTGAGCTGTTGGACAGATGGCCTCACATTTGACTAGGGCAAGGGGGAAAAAAATTGATTTTTAGATGCATTGCGATGCGGACATGGACGATTCTGAATCGATTCACAAATGTGAAAAACTGATTTCCTAAATCTAATGTAACGTTTGCGGAACGCTAAAAGTCGAACGTGGAAGTGCAGCACCCGGGAAGTTTATGTCGTGCGCGTGACAGAGACATGAGATGGCAGAGTACGAAATACAACCGGCACCCTCTGCATTAAAAGCACTTTGGCAGTTGATATGACGGGTTTGTGCTGATATGCTGTATTTTGATTTTAACAATGTAGTGCTGTGCATTATGGCCGTACATCCTCACTTTGGTCTCATCTGTACAAAGGACACTGTTCGAGAAGTCTTGTGGTTTGTTCAGATGCACCTTTGCAAACCACAAGACGTGCTGCCATGTTCTTTATCAAGAGAATTTTTTCTACTGGTAACCCTTCCAAAAGCGCCACACTTGCCAACATATTAGATGACATTATCTCATCTGGCTGAATGACTGATGAGTTAATGCTATGGTGAGACATATTTCTGTCCACAGTTCACAAAAAATTCTGCTTCTCTAAAAGTATTGGTCAGAATTTAATCAAAATTGCACACAACGATCACCTAATGGGTCTTCACCCAAACTGTGCTCGAGGACAAGGTCATAATTGTCATTTTATGGGCACTTGTCCATTTTCACAAGAACCACTACTCCTAGGAGTGTTGGTCTGGATTGTAATGAAATGAGTGTGCCCATCTGCCATCTATACATAAATGCCATCATTAGGTTTATTCATAGTGTAGTCATGTCTTGAGCTAAGGCTGTTGTCCCGGGTATGACTGTTGCGAACCTCCTTTACTTCTCACTGGAGTTTAATCCTTATTACAACAATACAATATCCTGTGAACTTACTATGACACTGACTTTCTGGTTTCCAAACCTGTGGCACAGAATACAACACCTTTCTTTGAAAAAATGGTGTATATATTAATACTGTGTCATACATGCTGTCTAGCTAATTTTACAAATAATATATTAAAAAATTACATATTGCTCTACTGCTTTAAATGAGCAGTGTCATTAAAAATAATCACTTATTAAGGGTTCTTTTTTTAATTAGTTATAATTTTTTAACTCCTAATTGTCCAAATGACCAAGAGCCACTCAGTTACCTCTCTCTCTTAAAGCTAAAAACTAAGCTAAAAACTAGAAGAAATATTTATACATCACATAAAATATATTATTTGGAGTATAATTCTATCTAAATCCAGCTAAGCTGTATTATCATCCAACTGTATTAGTGTTTGTTCGACAAATCCATCACAGACAGTCTTATTGTCTTTCCCAAAGCAGCAGCTCTAGTTTCTACACCCAGATAAACCACAAGTTCATAGATTGAGGCACAGTAGATATAATATAACCAGGGATAATACAATAGCTGTGTGGAGTTTTCAGACGACTTTGCTGATGGCTGTGAAAGATAGAAAGCAGGAAAAGAATAGAGGACAGGGCTGTGTAGGTGTTGTTCAATGTGACCTTTCTTGGGCTTTTCCTGTGTTAACTGCACATTTTGAAAGTTGAGGAATGTGAACTCAGTCTGAACTACTAATAGCCAAAAGGTTTTCATGTGTCATAAATTCCTTTGTTATGCATCTGCCGTGGAGGTATTATGGTTTGGGTTATCCATGCTTCTGTCTGTTACAAATCTTGTTACCACTACAGGAGCTGACTTGTTTGCTGGATCATTACCTAACTTCGTGTGGTTAATTCCTATGATGAGTAGAAGAACTGTTAACATTTTTGAGGTCCTGGAGTCAAAGGCCAAGGTCACATATGGTCATCAGTGAAAATATTCTCGCTACCCTAGGAGCTGACTAGGCTGCTGGATCTTTGCTAGTACCTGTATGGTTTACCACTAGGATGAGTAGAAGAACTGAGTATATGTTTGAGGTCAAGGGATCAAAGATCAAGGTCGCAGGAGGTTGTTAGTGAAAATCTCTTTATCAGCACAGGAGCAGACTGGGCTGCTGGATCCTTGCCAGTATTTGTGAGGTTAAATTACTATCATAGGTAAAAAAAAATGCCAAAGGTCCAGGTAAAATGCAACTTGAGTTTAAATATAATTTCTGTAGGAGCTGACTCAGTTGTGAGATCTTCATCAAAATTTGTGTAGCTGCATACTGTAATAGGTATGATGGGTGGAAGAAATTAAAGACCAGTAGCAACAGTAAATAATTCACAACTGCAGGCACTGACCTGTTTGCTGCTTCTTTTCCAAACTGTGTATGGTGATTGGTAGAACAGTTGATAACGTTTCTAAGGACATGGGGTCAAAGGTCAAGGTCATACAGAGTAATTAATGAAATTATTATTACCATTGTAGGAGCTTACTGGGAGGCTAGATCAGAGCCAAACTTCATATAATTATTTCCTATGATGGTCAGAAGAACTGATAACATTTTTAAGGTCCTGAAGTCAAAATTCAAGGTTACATGGGGTCATCCAGGAAAACATTGTTGCTTCCCTAGAACCTGACTAGGTTGCTGGATTTTTGCCGGTACCTGTATAATTAACCACTAGAATGAGTAGAAGAACTGAGAATATTTTTGAGGTCAAAGGATCAAAGATCAAGGTCATAGGAGGTTATCAGTGAAAAACTCTTTACCAACACAGGAGCAGACTGAGCTGCTGGATCCTTGCCAGTATTTGTGAGGTTAAATTACTATGATAGGTAAAAAAAATGTCAAAATTCAAGGTAAAATGCAACTTGAGTATAAATATAATTTCTGTAGGAGCTGATTCAGTTGTGAGATCTTCATCAGCACATATATACATCAAGACCCATAGCAAAGGTAAATAATTTACAACTACAGGAGCTGACCTGTTTGCTGGTTCTTTTCTTTTACATTTACAAGAGTCTGCGGTCGAAGACCGAGGTCACACAGGGCCAGATTTAAGGTGGAGAGATACATGTTGAGTTCTTGGCATTTCATTAATCATACACTCATTCCAATAGCCCCTGTCAGATACCCTTTTACTTCACTTCCTTTGTCTTGAATGCTTTGATATATCTGATGTTCATATTGTGTTGGAGTTCTCTGTTGCTACAGAAATCATGAAATATAAATGAGTGTTAAGAATGACCATGTGGCTGTGGGGGTGCTGGCATTTCAGGATTCTGCTCCTGTTGTGTTGGGAAAGATAAAGACTTTCAGAGGTGCTAATGAGTTCTACTGTTCTGCCTTTGTTTCCGGTCTTAATCAGTCACCACAGGTCACAGTGTCTGGCAGGGCATATGCCGCTGCTTTATCACTTAAAAAAGAACCAATCCACTGCATATGTGTGTGTATGTGTGTCTGTGTGTGTGTGTGTGCGTGTGTGTTGCTCTATCACTCAAACTGAGATTTTCTTTGTCTGCACAAAGAAGAGTGTGACATATGTTGCTTCTCTAGTTTTTTGGCCATTGATGGTGCATGAGGTAAAACATTTACTGTTGTTATAGTTGCAGCTATTTGTCACTTAACTGCTTTCTCAGGTCTCTGTGGTGGCATCAGCTGTTAAAAATAAATAGTCTGTGCAGCTTTAGTAACTTTTTCTGGCCATAGAGAGACCTTTCCTCTCTACTTATAGTCAGCTCCTCTTGCTATTGTGTTCCCTTCCATGCTCTTCTCTTAATAGCTCAGTTTTTGATGTCAGTTTTTGTGCTTTCATATTTTTTTAGCGCTGTCTGTCTACATTTCGCTTTCTATCTTTTCGAGCTCTTTCAAGCTGTCAGCTGTCTTTCTGATCCAGACACAAGGGTTTGTTGCTCAAGCAGTACATTTCAGTTATTATTTTGAGCCCTGTAGCTGTTTTCAGTTGGGCTCAGTTGAACAAAATGAAAACAAAATCACCAGTCAGATCTAGGCTAGCTCAGAGCATAGTTTTGTTGCATTTTTAAACCATACCTGAAGTGGTTGTTTAACAAAAGTATTGGGTCACCTACACATTACACTTAAAAGAGCTTTTACGACATCTCATTCCCGATCCATAGGCATTGCTTTGGAGTTGATTCTTCCCTTTGTAGCTATAAAAGCTCCCGCTCTTCTGAGAAGGCTTTCTACAAGATTTAGGAGTGTGTCTGTGGGAATTTCCGCCCATTCATCCAGAATAACATTTGAGAGGTCAGACACTGATGTTGAATGAGGATGCCCTGGCTTGCAGTCTCCGTTTAGTTCATCCCAAAGGCGTTGGATCGGATTGAGGTCAGGGTTCTGTTCAGGTCAGGCAAGTTCTTTCATGCCACATTCACCCAGCCGTGCCTTTGTGGCCTTGCTTTGAGCACTAGGGCACAGTCATGCTGGAATAGTAAAGTCAAGTCAAATCAGTCTTTATAGAGCACATTTCATGCTAAGGCAACACAGTGTGCTTTACACGAAAAGAGAATACAATCATGACAAATCAAAAGTTCATGAGCAGGAAATAATAAATACATCAAAAGTGCAGTCATAGAAAAATCCATAGAAAATATACAAATATCAAAACACGCAAGTGTATTTCTACACACACACACACACACACCTAACGATAAGCTGTTGTGCAGAGAAAAGTTTCCAACCTGGTTTTAAAAGTCTTCAGAGTTGGAGCATCTCTCGTTTTCTCTGGCAGGGCATTCCATCTTTATGGGGGGCATAGGCACTAAAGGCAGCTTCTCCTGCTTTAGAGTTGGTGTGAGGGATGGCTAAATTACCACTGCCCGACCTTGGAGTTCTTACTGGTGTTTATCTAATTAACATATATTTCATGTGCTGTGGGGCAAGGCCCCGTAAAGCTTTTTATATAAGCAATAACGTTTTAAAGTCAATTTTTGTTTTGACAGGTTTAAGATTTAAGAACAGGTGTAATGTGTTCAGACTTTTTAGTTCCAGTGAGAACCCATGCAGCCACTTGTTGAATTAAATCCAGTCTCTGTATGTTAAAGAGCCTTCGCCAAACTGTTCCCACAAAGTCGGAAGAATTAACCAAAATTTACACAAAGTGTAAACACTACCATTTACAACTGACAGTGGAACATGTAGGAGGAAGGAATTTTACCAACTGACCTGTTGCAATTATGTCATCCTGTTACAATAACACGCTAAAAGGACAACATATTCTTTCATAAATGTGGATGGGACTGAATGAAATGGCTAAACTCAATGATTAAAAGGTGTGGCCCAATACTTTTGTCCATATAGCGTATATCATGGCTTGGCAATCTTTCAACTGGTAACTTGAAATGTATCAAAGTAGGTCAAACTCTAGGATATAAGAGTAGCCTCTCTCTGTGTGGTCTCAGTAGGTATACCCCCCTCAGCCTACTACTTATCTGCTCCTTGGCTACAGTCCTTTTATCTAATTATCAAAGTGGACCTCTGACAGCGAGCGCACTCTCAGTAGCTATAGATATCGACACTCTGGTGGCACCACCGCAGCTAGCCACCTCCCAGGCCGGGCTGTCTGCCTGCCACTTTAAGCTGTTCCCATTTGCGACATTTGTCAGGTAATCAGATGCACGGCCACTTGCCTTTCTGGCTGCTAAGTGGTAAGTGTGCGTGTGTGTGCGCGTGTGTACGCCTTGGCTGCAACCACAGCACCCGGCGAGACCCTCTGCCACTCGTCTGGTGGGGAAAAGTGACCCGTCTAGCGAGCCCAGTGAGCTCCCATTACCCAGAAGCTGTCAGGGCTCTCGTCTGCCAGCTTAGACTCACAGCAGTGTGACTCTGCCCTCGGCACAAATGCTCTAACAGAGATGTTTGCAGAGAGGAGAGGCTTTACTGAGTGCTACTGCCTGTTTTTATTACATTCAAAAACTGCTTTCTAGGAACGGTCCCTAATAGACCTGAAGGAGGGAGAACGATTTTCTGCACTGAGTCAGTCAGAGGAATGGATTATTGTTGCATGGAGAACATTTCTGACAGTCAGCCTGGTCAGACAAAGAATTGTACGCAGGTCTCGTTAGGAAGTGAAATTATCATAATTAACAGGTGCAAAACTGAAACTAAAAAAAATAAAACCAATAATAGGTGCTTATTCTCATCAAACCAACTCTGCTTGATAATTTTGCTAATAATCAGATTTTATTAAAGCTACACTGAGCTATTAAACCTTTTCACCCCAGACTAGAATTGCATTAACTCTTTACAGTGATAGAAAGCTACACAATTTCTCTGGTCATCATCAGACTTCAGGAAGTGTTGAAGATTAGGCTGACCGTGGTAAAAATCAAACTAATGCATTCAGCTCATTTAGAGCTCAAAGCAAAGACAAACAGCAGAACAAACTGGGTTTTTGTGATGGGCTTCAGCTCATTATGAACAGATTACACCACACAAAAACATATTCCCATCGCGCAGAGCTTGGGTGGGACGAGATGGCAAATTATTCCCGAGAGTGCTTGTGTGATTTCCTGTATTACGCCTCCCATACTCCAGTTGCCATAGCAAGCTTCTAAGCCCTGGAATCAGCTCCAGCTAAAGTTACACAAGATGCATTCATAGAGTAAATTGTTATTAGTTTTGAATAGAAATGCAGTTTTTTCTAGATCAGCTGAACTAATCAAGAGGAGGCAGAAATTGCAGGATTTTGCAGGCTGCTCAGTGATTCAGCAATGTAACTTTTTCCTGTGCATAGACTGTAAATAAAAGATATACATACATTGTAGGTCTAAAACTTGAAGCCAGTGCAGAGCTGCAGGGGGCCACTAATCTTTGTGACATGAACTCTGATTGTATATAAGTCTATGAGAAAACAACCCAGTAAAGCATCTCCTAATGGGCTATAGTCCCAATCACTAGTTTAGAGTTTTGTTCAGTGCATGATATTCATTTTGTAATGCAGACTATGCTCAAGGGAAAGCCTAATTTGTGACTGACAGGTGGCTACTGCGCAGTGTACCTTAGTTTCTCTTCTGGTTTCAAGACAGCGAGATGGACCTGGTCAAAGAACTGAACATTCCAGGCTTCCCAACAGGACCCCACTAGCCAACAGGTGACAGTACTATGGATGTAACTACTGTAGAACTAATGCGTGCGATACCTTTCAGTGCAAAAATTATGAAAACTTGACAGTACCTTTATTTTTCCAGTATGCACACTAAGTGCTGAGGTTGCAGTTCTTCCAGAACAGAGGAGCAGCATAGGTCTGTGAGTGTTCTAGTCTATCCTTACATGCTGAAGAAAATGAAGGATACCCAAAACACAAGAAAAACTACAAATGACACAGCAAAAGCTACACGTGGAAGATGGTGACTAGTGCAGCTGCTGGGATAGCTCTGCCTGCCTTGTTAATAAGAAAAGGTAGTCAGAAAGCCCATCGTTGAAGTACTTTGCATTGACCAAGGAGTGATAATCGATTCAGACAAGGTTATATGCAGACGACGCTATCGTATTTTTCAGACCAATTTCAGCCATCGCGAAACACCTAAAAGAGATTGGCATCCAGATTTTGTTCAAAGAATTCAAGGTTTCAGTTCATATTAACAAAATAAAAAATGTTATCCTTATGTTGTTCTGAAATAAAAAAAAAAAATTATCATTTTGTTTGAGAGAGCTGGCACTCCCTTTGTGAAATCAGCTCTGTTCCACAGGCTAAAATGTTTGCATTGTTTGCCACTGTTGTATAAATGCTTAAATCGTAACTAACATTACACCTCACAGGAACAACACTGATATGTTGGAGCTCCTTTCAAAAACCTTGAGCCAACCATGGAAAATAATGCCAAGCATAGGAATCACTGCGACATCTACACAAAGCTGTTGCACTACCAGCTACTACAGAATACAGTACTATGATGTATTCTGTACTGTACTGCTGTTGGTTTTATTTACAGAAAAGCTGTTTTGTAATGTTCAAGTGTTAATTAAGGAGCATCCCTGTAGTGTAGCAGTTTACACACTTGTCTTACAAGTGAAAGGTCCTTGATTCAATTCCAGGTGGGGACCCAAGCCCCCCTTATCATGAAGGGTTACATCAGGAAGGGCATTAATCCGCTGAGGCGAGGCCTTGGGGGAGAATTCAAGGCTAAAGTGTTAATAAAGGACTTTATGTTTGAGTACATGGGATAGTATTTTATTATGAATTTTTCTTTTGAACTGTGGTATTGAATTTGGTATCAAGAATCATGTAATTTTACTTGTATTGGTACCGACCACTAAATTTCTGGTATCGTGACATCCCTAGACAGTACTGTGCCCATCTTTTATGCACAGACTATTACTGCCGGTGTACAGGTTTTAATATTAATTTTACTGCACCAAAACATCCACTGTGGCTTCAGTGTGCTGTAATGTGTAGTATTATTAGCTACCAGTCACACTTCATCATGGAGAGGGGACCTGCAATCGCCCTCTTCATTCACAATTCTGCTTATATGACTCAAATCTATTATTCTGTATATCCACACCCAGTTCTATTCAACAGAACAACAAGCATGGCTTTCCAAAATCCGTGGAGCATAAACTGTTTCTAACATTTACAAAACTACACTGCTGAAGGGCATGCTGGGTAATAATAGCCTGTTAACAGATGGGAGGGGCGCTGTGCTACATTTAAAGTGGAGATATATGGAGGATTGTTTGTGTGTTTATTAATTCTACAATGTGTTTTATGCTTTACACACACCTGACTGACAAATGAGCCGTGAGCCACCTTAAATGTTTTTAAAGGTTGTACTTGCAGAAATTATATTAATACTAATAATACTGTGATTTGCCATGAAACTGCCAGGAAAAAAAAGTACGACGATTGAAGTTTTTGGTCATATTGCCCAGAACTACTGTAGTTCTGTGTGGAGGACTGTTCCAAAACACTGCACTCCACAGTCAAGGTTAGCTTTTATGGATACGGCTAGAAGACTGTTTAAGGTTTGTTTAGGTAACCCTGCAGAAAAAAGACTGGTTAGACTTTAACTGGGTTTATTCTAAAGATAAGAATAAAACAAATCAAATGGAGAGCAGAATTTGACAGAACATGTCACTAAAAGCTGTTATTTTGTTTGTACCTTGTCAGTAATTTGAATCCATTTTTCTGTCAGCCTGTCTGAACATGGCTCCTATCTACCTGTCTGAAGTGAGATTGAATTAATATTATTTTTTCTTTTGATTAAAACAATTATTTTTAGCCTGTAGTATTTTGAATCATCAATGATTCATTCTTTCTAGGTGTACAGCTTGATATTTGAAGTTTGAATTAAAATTCTGCATTTCTGCACCTACCCTTATGTGTCCATTAGAAATTTCATAGCCCAAACAATAATAAGCTTATGGCCCTAGCTACTCTGGCATCATAATATGCACACAGGTGACATAAACTATTTGGACAAAAGTATTTGGTCACAGCTCTTGATCTCTGAATTCAGCCCCATTGCCACAGGTGTATAAAATCAAGCAGGTAGCCATGCAGTCAGACTTTACAAACATTAGTGAAAGAATTAGTCTTCGTAAAGAACTCACTGATTTCCAGTGTGGAACTGTCATAGGATGCCTCCATTGTCACGTCATCTGGGAAATTTTGGTTCCAGGATGACTGTGCTTCAGTCCCCAAAGCAAGGGCTATAAAAGCATGGTTGCATGAGTTTGGTGTGCAAGAACTTGACTGAGCAACATGGAACCCTGACCTCAACCCCATCAAACACCCTTAGGATGAACTTGAGCAGAGATCGAAAGCCAGGCCCTCTCACCCAACGTTGGTGCCTGACCTCACAAATGCTCTTCCACAGACACGCTCCAAAATCTTGCAGAAAGCCTTCCCAGAAGTGTGGAAGCTGTAATAGCTGCAAAGGGGACCAAGTCCATTTTAATGCCTAGGGATTTAGAATGGGGTGTTGGGGACGGCAGTAGCTCAGCACGATGATAAATGGCTGGGAACTAGAGGGCTGCTGATGTGGCACTGGTTCAATACTTGCCTGTGGCAGCTGGAAGCCTCCTGCAGAGGCTGGAGCCACCCCATTCCCCCCGGGCACCGCCGAAGTGACCCCAAGCAAGCCACCGAACCCCGACTGTGCTCCCTGGTGCCCATGATGGGCCGCCTTATTCCCTCTCACCTCTGTTTGTGTGTATGTATCTGTACCACTCAACTGTGTGTAAAGTGTGTGTACATACCTACAGAGTAGAGTGCATTGAGATCTGATCATTTCCCCATTAGGACATTCATAAAGTATATCTTATCAGTTGAGCCATATACACATAGCTTTCATGCTTTTAGATCACTATGAGGTGGATTTTTTAATGCGTTAAAAGGATGAACAGAAAAATGTGACGAAGCGAGACGGTGACACAGATTTAGAGGGGCGAGGAAAAAAGAGCCAGTCTGCAGACTCTGCTGTGGCAGTGGCTTTACCGTGACGAGTAGTTCCAGTTGTAGCTCTAAGTTACCGATGTAATTATACACAGGCTGTGCTTTATGGAGAGCTGGTCATTTGTGCGTCTGGGCAGATTATGGAGAAATAAAACATTTTTTTTTTTTTTTTGCAAGTAGCACAATAAGGCTTCTCGGACTGTTATGTAGCTCTGTGCTCACTGTACTGTATTCTCATTACAGATTACATTCAAGAAGCTCCAACAAATAATAAAACCAGTACTTTATTATCAGTCCAGAGCCTGTTTGTGTCCACAGTGCACACCTGTCACACAGAAGAACTGGCTTGGGCATTTTATTTTTTCTTTTCGATTACTTTCTTTCCTTTTTTAATAGCAGTCATTTATTATATTGCCAGATATTTGTAAAAGGCTTGCATAATGAATGGAATAAATGGCAACTAGCTGTACCTGTATGGTGCTTTTATCCGAAGTGCTTTAAACACACATTCACAAATTATAGCAGGAAGCCATCATGCAAGGTGCTGACCTGACTGACAGGATTTTCTTTCTAAATCACTTTATGCTCATAATACACGCATTAATACTAATTTAGCTTATTAATTTATAGCCCTATAATATGACCAGCCCAACAAACAGCATTATAGTAAATGTTAGACTCAGTTGCATTTTAGCATTACTGAAGTTAAGCTGTAGTTCTGTCAGGATCACTTAAGTTAAAACAGGTCTGTTGTTCCATCCGCAGTAATTCATATTTGCCAGCACTGTCTTCGTTCTGGGTCCTCCTCGTACTTTCGAACATTTACGTGGGAACCAAAAGGCAAAGGAAGCAGCAGGAAGACCCCCTCACAGAATGCAGCAGACATCACTGAGAACTGAGATGCACAGATTCAGTCGGAAATAGTAAAACTCGCGTTAAATCGAGAGCTGGTATGGAGACAAGTTGCAGGGGAAACAGCGGGCATAACATCATGACCACCCACCTAATATCCCATTGGTCCCCCTTTTGCTGCCCCATGAGCGTAGGCGAGCCTTGACCACCCATGACCCTGTCGCCGGTTAACCAGTGTTGCTTCTTTGGATCACTTTTGATAGATACTGACCACTGCAGAGTGGGAACACCTCACAAGAGCTGCAGTTTAGGAGATGCACGCTTGGCCATTTTTCCTGCTTCTAATACTTCAACTTTGAGGACAAACTGTTCACTCGTTGCCTAATACATCCCACCAACTAACAGGTGCCGTGATGAGGGGATATTCAGTGTTTTTCACTTCACATGTCAGTGGTCTTGCCATGGTGAGGTGTCCGTTGTCCATCCATCTATCCCTCCACATGTCTTTTTTGCTGCCCTGTGGTTGAGTGCAGCTCATCTGGCTGAAGGACCAATGAGTTAATGTCTTTAGGAGCATCCGTCATCTGTCTGTCCACAATTCATAATCACTGCTCCTTCTAGAATATGTTTCAGAGTTTAGTAAAACTTGCACACAGTGGTCATCTTAAACCTAGTACTGCCGGATCTCAATATAGTAATGTCCCAGATAAGTTTCATTCACTGCCGGTCGTCCAGCTGGCAGGACTATGGTTAATATACCTTCAGCTGCTCTCTTGTAATTTCCCACCACAGTCGATTGATCAGCGGTAATTTTACACCAGATGCCCTTCCTGACACAACCCTCCATGGTGAGAGGGGCTTGCTGGAATCGAATCATGCGTAAACCACTACACTACGAGGAAACTACACATAATGATCATCTAATAGGTGTTTTTGTTTCCCCCTCTGCCATCTATACATAAATTCTGCCTTTAGGTTTAGTTATCTTAATCTGGGTAAGTAGGGCCGTTGCCCTGAACACGACTCTTTGTTTCCTTGACTTCACAGTGGATTTTAATCCTCATTAGTTCCTGCAGTATAGCCAACCAATACCAAGAAAACCAACTTTCTTTCTTTCTTTCTTTCCTTCCTTCACATATTACAGTAACCTTTGAATTATGAGGCACCATGAGGCGGATGAGCTGCTATATCGCTGACATTCTGATTCATTCATAGGGCACAAATTATGTCCTTATTTGCTACAAAACAAAGCTTTGTCACCTTTATGAAATGTGCAGTTTTTAGCAAAGGTTAAATTTTTAATTTTGACTCACCAGCGCCATACCATGTTTGACTAAAAGAAAGAATATTGAAATTTGTTTTGATGGCCCCAAACAATACGTAAGTTGTGATGTTAATATGACATTTTTACTACTTTTTCCCCTCATCTTATATTTATTCATTTTGGGTGTAATTTTGTCTTTATTAGACAGGACAGTGCAGACTAACAGGAAAGCGTGACAGTGGATGACATGCAGAAAATGGTCAGACTTATATGGGTTGCCCACTCCACCAGGTGAGCTATTGGGGTGCCCTATTTTATGTTTTTTTATTTGGCTTGGCGTATCAGACAGTCTTGAGCACATCCATGAAGCGCATCATCTGAAATCGCTTTTAATGCTTCTCTCTAAATGCCAGTGCTCTGAGCGGGTACGCTGTCAATGGCATGCAGACAGAGTTCTAGTTGAAGGCCATCTCCTCTCAGCCACTGTCCCCGAATGTTGAGCGCAGCTTGCCAGAGCCGTCTGGTTTTTAGACGTGTTTGGGATGTTTTTGAAAATATAATGAGCCTTTTTGTGAAAACAGAGCGGTGCACTGCTTTATTTTTTCCTCTAGGGGGTTTTGGTATAGACATACGTCAGTGCGCACATCAACACTCGGTATTTCATCCTTGCTTTTTTCACCATGTGGATTTCTATTCATATCCATGCTCGCCACAGCTCAGAAATATGGTAATATATTGACTATTATAGTGATGACAGACTTGATGATGATGATGTAGGTGATGAGGATGTTAATTTTCAAACCTTTATTGATCCAGAGAGGACTGACTGCTTGATGATGACAGCGGTGAATTCGTCCCTGTGTTCTCGCTATTGATCTGGGAGGCAGAGGAAATGGGAAGGAGGGGTGCTAGTTACATTTTAAACACTAACGTTTGGTGTGATCCATACTGAACTCCACATATTGATCAGATGGAGGGACTGTGGAGAGAAGGGGAGGAGAAAAAGGAGGATGGAGAAGGTCAGTGGGGTGTCATTTATCAAGGGCTCTCCCTGTCAATGATGAATTGATAGAAAGTAGGGGAAAATGCAGGAAATGGAGGGAATATTGAAGTTCACTTTAGATATTTGCACAACGGCACAACAGAAATTTTTATCTAGCCTTGATCTCAATAGACTTTTGGACACTATGGCAATAGAGGACGTGCTTTCTCTGCTTATCGTATGACAGATTAACTCACAGGAAAAACAGTAAACTACTCTACACCTCATGAACTTAGGCCTTCTGACTTTATCTTATTTATTAAAGTACTTATTTGTGTGCAGCAAGAGTGAAAGGAAAGGACAAGACAATTACAACAAGACAGTAGTAAGCTTCTGTGACGTATGGTTTAGAGATGTGGTACTGACAAAGAAATCTGAAGTGTTACTTTGAAGATGCTGAGATTTTCACTGAGAGTGACCAGGATGGACAGGATTAGACATGAGTACAACAGAGGGGCAGCTCAAGTTGAGCAGTTTGGAGACAAAGTAAGACAGGCAAGGTTTGGACAAATGCAGAGAAGGGATAGTGGACAAAGGATGCTGAAGATGGAGGAAAAGAGGAAGGCCACAGGCAAGGGTAATAGATGTAGTGAAAGCGGTATGCTGAGGATTGTGTGGCAGAAGAGGATGCAAGGGATAGGACTGGTTGAGGTTTTCAAGACCCCTAAAGGAAGAAGAAGATTTTAAAACTTATTTTAACCCAAATCATGATATCAGCAGTGATTTCTTACAGTTAAACTGTGGTATATCTCCTATTGCTGCCTCTTTTGCTTCAGAACATCTGTAATTCTTCATGGCATTGATTCAACAAGGTGCTAGGAACATTCCTCAGAGATTTTGACCCATGTTGACACGATAGCATCACACAGTTGCTGCAGATTTGTTGGCCGCGCATCCATGATGCAAATGTCCTTGCCATCACATCCCAAAGGTGCTCTATTGGATTGCTATCTGGTGACTTTGGAGACTTTTTAAGAACAAAGCAGTTCACATCAGAAGATGGATATGTGAGGGTCAGCAACAATACTCAGGTAGATTGTGGAGTTTAAACAATGCTCAGTTGGTTCTAAGGGGTCCAAAGTGTGCCAAGAAAATATTCCCCACACCCACCAGCAGCCTGAACCATTAATGGAAGGCAGCATGGATCCATGCTTTCATGTTGTTTATGCCAAATTCTGAACATTGCAGCAGAAACCAAGTCCCGTTAGATAAGGCAGCATTTTTCCAATCTTCTCTTGTCCGATTTTTATAAACCAGTGTCAACTGTAGGCTCAGTTTCCTGTTCTTAGCTGACAGGAGTGGCAACCGCTGTGGTCCTCTGCTGCGTAGCCCATCTGCTTCAAGGCTTCACCTGTTGTGTGTTCAGAGATGCTCTTCTGCATACTTTGGTTGTAACAAGGGGTTATTTGAGTTGTTCAAAACAGTCTGACCTTCTCTGACCTTCAGCAATTTTCCCCCAGAGAACTGCCCGCTTACTGGATATTTTCTCTTTTTCTCACCATTCTCTGTAAACCTTAGAGATGGTTGTGTGGGAAAATCCCAGTAGACCAGCAGCTTTTGAAATACTCTGACCAGCCTGCCTGGCATTGACAACCATGCCACATTCAAAGTCACTTTGATCACCTCTCTTTATGATGCTCGGTTTGAACTTCAGCAGGTCTCAACATGTCTACATGTCTGCATGCATCAAGTTGCTTCTATGTTGGCTTTCTTAACTAAAGGTGTCCCACAGGGTTCCATTTTAGGACCCATTTTGTTTTCTTTTTTGTTGTGCTTTTCAAGCCCCACCCACTATGGAGGGTTACGTTATGAAAGGCATCTGGTGTAAAAGATTTGCCAAATTACAGTTGTAGATCAATCTCCTGTAGCATTCCCTTTGGGAAAATATAAGGGAGGGGTCTAAGGTGTGCTTTTGTGTTTTTAGCTTATCTGGTCAAAGGACCAGTGAGTTCGTGCCACGGTGAGGCATCTATTGGTCTGGATTGTAATATCCACAACATAAGTGTTTGTGTGTGCCCCTCTGCCATCTACACATATCACCATTAGATTTATTAATGGCACAATAAGCTAAGTCTTAAGCTAGATTAGGTTCGAATTTCCGTTGTTGTTTGTGCAAAACAGCCAGCCAGTGTCACGAAAACTCACTGTTTTTTGTTTGTATTTCATACAGTACAATGGTAAATGGACTGGTACTTTTATAGTGCTTTTTACTACGTGGCTCATTCACACAGCACTTTATTCTGTGATTTAAGCGCAACTGCCATACACACACATTCACCTTCTGATGGATGCATTGGGACCAATTTGGGGTTCAGTGACCTTCCCTGGGAAACTTTGGCAAGACTAGAGCAGCCAGGGATCGAACCACGAACCTTCCGTTTAGAAGACAACCTGCTACCTCCTGAGCCACAGCCGGCAATAACTCGTGAATTATGAGGAATTGTGAACAGGATGAGCTACTACGTCATTCTTGCTTGTTTGGTTTGCTTTTTATAACTGATTTATAGGAGGACATTCATGCTGTTGGTACTGTCATCCATACACACACACCCTGTGTAGTACAGGCAACGCAGGAAGTTGTTGTCAGTATTTGTACATCATGTTGTGTTTGTTGGTCTTGATACTTTTAACATATTGGTTGCATGTTAATATGTTGTCTGCACTGCTGTGTCCTTGGTGAGAGATTTAGATCTCAGCGGGACTTCCTGGTAAAATAATATAAAAGCATATGACGCCTTTTCTGTCAGTTTTCTCATCTAAAACTTCCAGGCTAATTAAAACGAGAATGAAAAAGATGCAGTCACTACCTTACACATGGGTTTACCATCTGTAGTGGGACCTGGTATTGTAACTTTCTGCAGTTTATCATTTAAGGAGGCATCATTTTTAGCTTTGTTATTCATATCACTGCAGAAACTCACTCTGAACACAGCTAAAATCATTCCCAAGGTGTCACAAATGTGTAGGTGGAGGGCGCCTGGCTTCCTGAAACTAAACAGGAGCTTTAAAGATAAACACAGAGAAAAGGAGGACAAAGGGTTGAAAAGAGGACAGAGAAGGGAAAGGGGGAGTCAGCTTGGATGCAAAGTAGGAGAGGAGGGGGAGAGAGGAAATGCAGAGGGGTGAGGGAATAACAAGATGAGCCAGGAGGCAAGAAAGGCAGGAGGTGGGTGTTGGCGGTGGGGAGCATTCTCATGTTAAGCCCTTTTAACCTGCCGCCTTGCAAACACACACTGAGTTAGCATGAGTCATTTGGAGACCCAGACACTCCTAATAAGACTAATATCCTCCACCATCACAGACAGGCTCTGTCTGTCACACATGGCCGTGGCTCAGTGTGTGTGTGTGTGCACACGTGCATATGTGTGTGCTAACTGGCTCCCGGTGTTAGCACAGTCATCTGCGATTATATTATTGATCCGCCTGCTGAACGGAGAGAGGACTGTCACAGTTAAGCTCCAATGAAAACCTTCTTAGTCCACAGACACACACACACACACACACACTGGGAAATCTTGCAAACAAGACACACAAACATGCCCTCAAACACCCAAATACATATTCATGTTGACTTGAAAGCAGCCTGTTCTGAAATATACAAGCTTAAATACAGTATCTGTGTGCACAGGAAAACGCAATGCAAAGCTGCTAATATAATATTTTGGGCAAATGTAGATAAACATTAAGAACATTTTTGTTATTTTTTAAAATATATAAAATTGCATTGAATACATATTTATCACTCTTGCATTATGTGCCAGTAAATCAGTTGCGTGCTCTGCAAAATGTTGTCTTTGTTTTTGGCTTGATAGAGGCTAATTGCACCAAGTGTTCTGTCACAGAAGTGTTGATTAAACTAATTTAGGAGGGCGCAGTTAGTGACCTGATTCATTATCACTGCTTTTGGTGCAAAATTGCCTAAAGTTGCAGAAAGCATCAAACTTTTTTAAAGTTTTCACAGATTGTCCAATCACCACACAGTCAGGGGGCATTTCTACCAAATTCACACGACAATTTGCGATCTGTGGTGCACAATATAGAGTACAGGTGGCAGCAGAATCAAAAGTCATAAGCTGTGTTGCATGTTTTTACAGACAACTTACCTAATAATGCCAAATTAGTGGAATTAATACACATTACATGGACAAAAGTATTGGGCCACCTGCAAATTGAACCTACAAGCTCTTTTATGACCTCCCATTCTAAATCTATAGGCGTTAAGTATGGACTAGTGCCCCCTTTGCAGCTATATTGGCTTCCACTCTTCTGAGAAAGCTTTCTGCACGATTTTGAAGTGCATCTGTGAGAATTTTTGCCCATTCATCCAGAAGAGCATCTGTGAGGTCAGGTGCAGATGTTGGATGAGATGAAGTGGCTTATTCTAGTTCATCCCAAAGCTGTTTGATGGGGTTGAGGTCAGGGCTCAGTGCAGGCCAGTCAAGTTCGTCCACACCATGCGTATCCAACCGTGCACTGGCGCGCAATTGTGTGGAGTCTGCAAAGGACTTTCCCCAAACTGTTCTGACAACTTTGGAAGCATAGAAAATGTCCTAATAAACTGAAGCATGAAGATTTCCCTCTGTTGAAACAGTGCTAGAGAGTGCTAGAAAAATAACCGCATAGCATTATTCCTCTTCTAATATTCTGCTAGCATTCACAAACTCGTCCATCAAACTGTCAGATAGAGGAGTGATTTGTCAGTCCACAGAATGTGTTCCACTGCTCTAGAGTCCAATGGCAGCATGCTTTACACCACTCCATCTGATGCTTGGCGTTGTGCTTGTTGATGTGAGGCTTGCATGCAGCTGCTCGACCATGGAAACCCGTGTTATGACGCTCCCTGCTCACAGTTTTTGTGGGAAGGTTAATGCCATAGGAGATTTAGAGCTCTGCAATTTCATAAACAGACTTTTTGTAACATTAGCATCATATTCAGCCATCTCTTTAGAATAAACTATTCTTTCTCAAATGCTTGTATAGGCAGACTGCATGACTAGGGGCATGATTTTATATACCTGTGGCAGTGGTATTGCATGAAACACCTGAATCCAACAATTAAATGCTGACACCACAGACAGTATAAAAGGTGGACGAGCCACTGCGATGTCACCCATTTTGACTGGATTCCCCATTTTCAATCATTAACATTACCATTTTAGCCACTACCATGTTGTTCTTTTGGATCCACAAGTTACCTTATATGGATATGAATGCTAAGTTATCGGCTAATGCTAGCTAGCTTGTTAGCAAACTACATTTGTAAACTGTATGGGTTGAACATACACACACGTATCAGCTGATTAACGCTAGGTAACGGACTCATAAAATACTACGATTTAAAATCCCTAAAACTGAAGCACCAAGGCATAGTATTAGTCAGATGATCCATTGAAAGACGCCAAAAGCACAAACCCACTGAAGAGATCCCGTTTTATGAGTTCAAGTACTGGACTGTATATTTCCTCCTTTTGTAGATATGGTATATACTGTTTATACTGGGTACTATGTAAACACATTGTGTAATTTGTCTACTTGCTGCTGTGGAATAAGAATTTCCGAGTTTGGGGTGAATAAAGTTCCTGCTGTTTCGGGACACCTGTCTGTCAATGCAGTCATATCCCCGACTCCAATATCCAGGTTGATAATTTATTAAAAAGCAATCACTCCACATAGTCCCTATAAAGAGGGGTATCCTTAGAAGCCCTGTGTTTTGTACATGGCAGTAAAGATTCTTTTAGTGCTGTAAATGTAGACATTTTAGACGAAAGCCTTTTGAGATTGATTTGCTTTTGGAGTTTGCCTCAAGTGGCACCTAGAGGAACTGCAGTTTTTGTTACACTGCCAGAGGTTGCCCCTTTTATATGGCACTAACCTAGATCAATATTTCTGATAAGAAAGTTATTAAGACATTTTGTTAATGTTATCCAGGTTTCAAAATTAAGACCTATGAAGCAGTGACTTCCCAACAAAAAGTCTATCCATCCATCCATCCATCCATCATCTTGTCTGGGGGTCTGGGTCGGGGGGGGGCAGCAGTTCAAGCAGAGAAGCCCAAACTTTTCTCTCCCTAGCCACCTCCTCCAGCTCTTCAGGGGGGACACAAAAGCATTCCCAGGCCAGCTGGGAGACAAAGTCTCTCTAGCATGTCCTGGGGTTTCCCCGGGGACTCCTCCCAGGGGGACATGCCTGAGACTCCTCAAGCGGGAGGCGTCCAGGAAGCATCCTGATGAGATGAACCACCTCAACTGGCTCCTTTTGATGTGGAGGAGCAGTGGCTCTACTGAGAGACAGGGTGAGGAACTCAGCCATCCAGGAGAGGCTCAAAGGGTGAGTCCGGCAACCCTGCAGAGAAAGCTCATTTCAGCCGCATGTATTTGCGATCTCATTCTTTCAGTCATTACCCAAAGTTCATGACCACAGGTGAGGGTAGGAAGGTAGATCAACCGGTTAATCGACAGCTTTGCTTCAGAGCTCAGCTCCCTCTTCACCGCGACAGATCGGTACAATGTCCACATCACTGCAGATGCTGCTTTTATCCGTCTGTCGATCTCCCGCTCCATCCTCCCCTCACTCGTGAATAGAACCCTGAGATACTTGAACTCCTGCGCTTGGGGCAGGACCGCATCCCCAACCCGGAGAGGGCAGTCCGCCCTTTACCGGAGGTACTGATTCTCATGCCAGCCGAAAGTATTTTTTTAAATCGGTTACGAACTGAATGTACTGAATGCACCAAGTCAGAAACACAGCAACCCACTTTTACAGCAAACACAGTTAGCGTGTGTGTAAATTCATTTATATATGTGCTTCAGAAAAAAAGGCACAGCCACCAGGTAACAACACAGGGACCATAAGAGGTGGAGAATATATGAGGAGAGGCCGTGACCCGCATTATTACTTAAATGAAATGAGTGCTTGATTTTTTTCATTGCATCTTTGGTGAACTATTGATTGAAGGTTTATAGCCTCATTTCCCTCCCAAGGGTGTTTTTTTCTGAGGAAGACCTCTAGTTCCTAAACGTTGCTTATAAAATTAAAAGAAGCTGTGCTTCCAGTCTGCTGCTGGTCCTTTCTGGATTGCAATGTCATTGATTTTTTTTTTTGTGTTCAGCAACCTGAGGTTTTAAGGGTGGGCACACAGCTGCTATGACTTATGTAAAATCTTACCAGTTTTATGGGCCTCGGGCAAAAAGAGATTCAACCAAAAAAGTCTTGCTTAGTAAAAGGTCACAATGCAACCATATTCACACTGTTTATGTGATGTACGGATGCTGCCCACATAAAATTGATTAAAAGAGACCTGTTATGCTCATTTCAAACTCCATATTTTTATTCCTGGGCACTTCTAAAGTAGCTTTGCATGATTTATAGCTGAAAATAATCTGTTTATCTAATACTGGGCCTTGGTGGGGCCCCTCAGTTCATCCTCTGCCTAAAAAAAAAGCCCTCCTTTAATCCAGCTTTTTTCTGATTGGCTGCCATGCAAACAAACAAAAGATCTGAACAGCAGGAGGGTGGGGCTGCTCTTCTCACAGCCAGAACTGTACATCTGAAATGACCGTATTAGGTATAGCAACTCTGACATCATGCAGAGGCAAGAGTAGAAAAACTGTAGCCTGAAACCTGAGTGACAGATGGGTTCAAGGTGGCGGTGGGCTTACATCAGGGATCAGCTCTGAGCCTGTTCTTGTTTGCAATGGTGATGGACAGGTTGACAGATGAGGTCAGGTTAGAGTCTCCGTGGACTATGATGTTTGCAGACGACATTGTGATGTGTAGTGAGAGTAAGGAGGAGGTGGAAGAGAGCCTGAAAAGGTGGAGGTATGCACTGGAGAGTAGAGGAAGCAAGACAGAGTACAAATGCATAAATGAGAGGGAGGCAGGTGGAATGGTGAAGATGCAAGGAGTAGAGGTAGTGAAGGTGGATG
>VUQH01010444.1:6434-17127 GCA_015106775.1 Etroplus canarensis
CCGTCTTTCTATGCTTCTTCCCCCATCCCTCTCCTGGATGCCCCTGGTCCATATCCCCTAGCTGCAGCGTTTCACCCTGTGCAGAGCCACCACCCATCTTTGTACCCCCCTCTGCATCCAGCAGTCTTACCCTTACAGGTGTTGTTCTGAGAAAGAAAAAAGACCTCTGAAAGGTACATTGCTGGGTGCGAGCGGCTTTTACGTGTCATTTCCTGCGTATTCTCGCCGAGGATGAATTGCGAGGCATAGCAGTTTCAGGAACACTTAAGCAAGAAACACAAAGCGGCTCTTTCTCAAAGCCAAATCCTCCAGGAAACCTCGTCACCCTGTCCAAACACTCCAGCACTGATTCACACATCTGAAAAAAATAAAGATGGCTAATTATCTTCATCAACTGCAATCCCACTCGAAATGAGCCTCAGGTGTGCAGCCAGCGGGATCGTGGTAGGGATACACAGCTGGGCTCGTTTCTCTCGGCAGAAATCAGTCAGTGCGGCTGTTTTGCATTTTAGGCTGGCGACTTGCTCGTAAGGCATGTTGGAAATTTCTGTGACTTTAAAGGATAACTTCAACTGTGTGTGCTCGCAGATTTCTTCAGTCTGTTGTCATAGATGTACGGGATTTTTCTCTCGTTGAAAATTCAACATTTTCCTGAAGTTTTTCTTTTTATTTTAATTCAAGAGTCAATGACCTTCAAAACGTGCACAGGCTGGGAAGTCTCTTCCCAATTTGGGTTTCTAAATGGGGGAAACACAATCCTACATTTCTAAAAAATGTTAATATTTTTTGGAGGTTTGCGTCAGGAAGGGCATCCGGCGTAAAAAAAAAAAACCTATGCCAAATTACAGATATGGATTAATCTGTTCTGGTGACCCCTTGGGGAGAGTACAAAAGAGCAGCTGAAGGTACATTTTTATTTCTTGCTATTTCACTGTTTTGCATAATTGGAAAGCCTCGTCATTTAGCAAATATGAAACAATAAAACATTTGCTGCATTCACTTAATTAACATCTATTATTCTAACTTCCAGCTCAATATTTTATTCTTGGACTCGACTGAAGTAGTTTTCCAAGACTCACAGTTCAAACAGTTTCTTTTTAATTTCACGCTGGGCCTTGATGCAGCCTCACAATCCATCTTCTTACTGAAACAAGCTGTTTTATCTCCTTTCCCGTTTTCTTTAACCCATCTTTTATGATTGGTTGACCCCTGCAAACAGCAGATGTGAACATAGGGTGGGTGGGGCTTCTGTGCTCAAGGTCAAAGATAAAGGCCTCTATGCAGTCCTGTGAACAGCTAAGTACACAGCACATACGAGGGGAAGTGGCAAAGAAATCCACTTGATTAACTGATCATCAGCCAATGTGACCACCTGCATGAACGCAGAAGATTTGGCAGTTTTGCTGGTCTGGGGCTTTCAGGTGTGTGTTGACAAAATGCCACAGTTTTCCCGGGAGAGAAACTGCAAAAAAACCCCAAGAGGTACCTCTCCGTAGCTACAGGCCTCAGTTAAGCACGGTAAATGTCACAGTTCATGACAGTGTGATTAGAAAAAGACTGAACAAGTATGGCTTGTTTGGAAAGGTTGAAAGGAGAAAGCTTATTTGCACTCAAAAGAACATGGCAGCTCAGCTTAGGTTGCATCTGAACAAACCACAAGACTTGTGGAACACCTGATAGCAGCTGTCAAGCACAGTGGTGGACGGGTTTGTTTTACAGCCACTGGTCCTGGGCACCTTGCAGTCAGTTACTGTAAGTCGACTATGAAATCCTCTGTTACCAAAGTATTTGAGAGTCAAACGTGAGGTCATCTGTCCGACAGCTAAAACTTGGCAGAAATTGGGCCACGCAACACGGCAGTGATCCCAAACACAGCAGCACATCTGCACTGGAATGGCTGACAGATTAAAGAATCAAGGTGGAGCAATAAATGACCCACTGTGGCAGGACCTTAAGAGAACTATGCATAAATGAATGATGCAAATCTCAATACAGTGAAGTAACTTTGGGCCAGAATTCCTCTGCAAGGACACAGGAGACAGGAGAAAGTTGAACTTTCCCATTCTCCTTTCTCAGTCTAACTCTAACTTGACTACTTCAAGTTATTGCTAGTAAGTTTGGTTTTATTTGCTGCTGAATCGTCTGGTGCACTTAGTCTTTAAAACTTTGCATGTGTTTCTTTGATTAACCTACAGGACAAACACTTTTACATCAGAAGGAGGCAAAGTTGAAGAAAATCAGAGATAATCCCGGCAGAATCTAATTCTCCAAATACAGCACTAATGGCAGCAAATCCTCTTTGACTCGGAGCCAAGTAAAATACAAAATTAAAGGGGATCTCCACCAATTTTACACATCAAAGTTTGTTTATAGGTCTTGGGGAGTTGCCTTTGAGTCAGTCGGTTGGCACTGAAGTTTGAAACTGAATAAAATCGGGTGGTGTGGCGTCAGAAAGAACTGAGCTTACCAGCAGGCGTATGTAGCCCGTGACTCATCTCTGCCCAAAGCAATAGGCTTGGGGCTAAAGGATCCGTTATTTGCGTAACCCATCCAAATCTCGGACAATGCCACCCGCGGTCAGATGGCACTGTGGGTAATGTAGGCGTCAGAGTAAGAGCAGAAAAACATATGGAATTTAAAAAGAGTATACCTCTTCTTTCTAACAGTAAATTTGGCCATTGTAAGAACAGCAGCGTTAATATATGCTAAAATGGTAGAGTACTACAAGACTAGCATAGTAAGAGACAGACAGATAATATGTTCAGGGCATGAAAGCATAAGTAGGCTGAGATAATGTGAACACTGGCCAGTCAGAATAATAGGAAATTTTCAGGGTCCAGCGTGATGTGACTGCAGCATCAGCCAAAAAAGCTCTCTAAGAGACTTTCTGTAACAAAGTTGTCTTTTTTCTCACTTTTAAAATCATATTTTGATTTTACTGTCCAGTATGGCAATAAAACAGATAAATAGAAGCAAAAAAAAACCCTCTGTAAGAGGGGTTCTTAAAATTTTGGTGACTGAGTGCCAATTTAAGGAGCCACAGTACAATACAGGAAACACATCTAGTAAGTGCTTGTATTGTGTAAGGTCACAGACAGGCAGGTTTCTGTAGGTAATGCCAAACTGATTTATAATTACCTGCAATTACCTTGTTGTTCCTTAATACCTCCAAGGCTTGCCATTAACCTGAGGGTCACCCTTCGACAGCCCTGGATGTCAAAGATGGCGAAGCTGACGCTACAGTTTCACTGTATTTGGTGATGGGCGTCATGTATTACTGCAGGTCACAGAGGAAGTCTATGAAGAAAAAGGTTTTTACGGAACACTGTGCCGTCCTGTGAAAAACTAAGTACACTCTTACTGCTTCCACAGCAATTAAAAGGGTAAGTAGCAGCCAGCTGCTGCTAATCTAATCCGCTTGATTAACCCTAGAACCCCAGTGTTGGGGGAAACTAACCCTGCAACATGTTAGTGTTCTAGGGTTAAATGATCATCAGCCAATATGACCACCTATATATGAGCAGAAGTTCTGAAAAGTTCTGTTAAAAAACATGCTATGATCTTCCAGGAGTGGGCATCCCAGCAAATTCGTCCCAAGGTCAGACACTGCAAAAAAAAACAAAAAAAAACAAAACAAAAAAGCCCAAGAACTACATTTTAGACTCTACAGGCCTAAGTTAGCATGTTAGATGTTAAAGTTCATGAGAGTAAAATTAGAAAAAGACTGAACCAGTCTGGCTTGTCTGGAAGGGTTGCCAGGAGAAAGCCTCTTCTATCTAAAAAGAACATGACAGTACAGCTTAGGTGTGCAAAGCTGCATCAGAACAAACCACAAGACTTTTGGAACAGTATCCCCTGGGCAGACTAGACCAAAGTGGGGATGTTTGGCTGTAATACTCGGCACCATGCTTGGCAACCACAAACTCCTGTGTATACCACAGTATTACAGAGACAAATGTGAGGCCGTCTGTCTTACAGCTAAAGCTTGGTGAAATTTGGGTCATGCGGCAGGACAATGATCCCAAGCACAGCAGCACATCTACAACACAATGACTGATGGGGCCGTTGCAACACCTTGATCCTTTTTTGTTTTTATCAAAGTTTTGACCTCAGCTCAATTGAAATGCTGTGGTTGGACCGTAAGAGAGTTGTGTATAAACAAATACCCGTCAACCACAATGAACTGAAGCAATGTTGCAAAGAAGATCCACAATGATGTGAGAATCTGATAAAGTCATACATAAAGATGCTTTGAGTCATTGCTGATAAAGGAGTTTCTACAAGCTATGGAGCCATGCGGTGCACTTAGTTTTTCACAGGACTGTGTGTGCACCAATCGAAGTTTAACAGCATGTAACCAGACCTGAACATGAACAGAGTATTAGCATGACCTCTGAAACTACAGAAAGTCATGTTCTAACTTCTACATACTAAAATGTAATCAAATTTGATAGAATCAAAGATGTACAGTAGTCTTTGTATTTGGTGTAATCTATTACTGCACAGCTTAATGTATAAAAAAGGGAGTGAATAGCTGGAATATTATGTAGAGCATGAGGCTAAAACAACTTACTGTAAAATGTTCTTATAAAGTGCATATTATTATTTTGTATTGTCTCCATATAGATCTACCAGTGTTGTCCTTAGTGGATAAACCATAGATTGTTAATAATAGATAGACAAAGCCACAGTGACTTCACCTACTGGTTTGTGAAGGTTTGAAGTTTCAGACCTTTTGACTGCTTTTTAATTATTTTGTCTTAAATTAGATGTCATGGCAAGGGAGGGATCTGATTGAGAAACCAAGGGACATCCACACTCACACAGTAGTGATTCGACTACCACAAGGTAGCAACACCTTAATGCATGCCCCGCTTTATCACCTATTTGTCTCTGGACGGGGCCATAATTTACACCAGTACATCAGTGACGTCGTAGTACATCCGACTCACAATCCATCACAATTCACAGGTTACTGTAATGTGTGAAGAACAGAAGCAAAGTGATGAGTTTGCTTGTCACTGGTTGGCTGTATTGCGCAAACTAATGAGAATTAAAATCCACTGAGAAGTCAAGGAGGCTTACAATGTCATATCCAGGACTAATTCATCTCAGTCACCTCCAAATGAAAGCATCTGAGTTCAGGAGTAGTATGACTCCATGGTCAGTAGCAACAATGGCCATAAAAAGTATGAAAAAATGTATCACCATGTCTCATCATTGACCACATCACTGATTTTAGCATAATGGTATTAGGAAGGCCCCAACAATGTCTTCCTCATGTGGGAGTCAGCCCATGAACATCATGACCAATGCGATCATGATCATCACCATCGAACAAGTGCTATGCATTATGCGTGGCAAAATTGCAGTTCTGCCATCTAGAAGAAGGGAGCCATCAAAAGTTAGCAACAGCAAATAGGAATAGCGACAGTGGAATGTTGTGAAATGACCTTCAAGTTTTCCACAGGCAAAATTGGAAGTTATGCTGATCATGTTGGCGAATCAGGTTATTTCTCCGTTATCGTCCAACAGGACCTAAAACTACGCCTATAGTTCTTGACTGGCCCTAAATTAACTTGAGACATTATTATGCCATTAATAAACATAATGGTAGCATTTTTTTGATAGATGGCAAAGGGATGCACGCAAACGTTCATTTTGTCAACATTCCAATCCAGGCCAATACTCCTAGGAAAAGTGCCTCTAAAATGACAACCGTGGTCTTAACCTTGACTTTGAGCACAGTTTGGGTGACGATCCATAATGTGATCATTGCATGCAAGTTTCACTAAAATCTGACTCTAGGAGAAGTAGCAATTCTTGTGAAAATGTGAAAGTGCCCGTAAAATGACAAATGTGACCTTGACCTTGAGCACAGTTTGCGTTAGTGATGTGTCAGTCATGAATGAGCTGGTACAAAGAGTCTGCACTGTAAAGTGTTGGCTCTTTTTACCAGCTCTCTGCGCTACGATAGTAATATGGGGCAAAATGATATCATTCTGACTCATTTTACTCTTGTAGGACAGAGATTGTTATATAATTCTGTTTCATATTACTTGAGGCAGAATGACATAACATTCTTTTCCGGGAGCAACAACAATGGCTCCCGGACAAGTGCCAGCTCCCATGGGAGCATGGTGGGTCAGTGGTTAGCACTGCTCTCTCCCAGCAAGAGGGTCCTGGGTTCAAAATGCCAGCAGGGCCCTTCTGTGTGGAATTTGCTTGTTCTCCATGTGCTTGCTCTGGTTTCTCTTGTCTTTTTAAAACAAGCTAGGGTAATGCTGCCTGTCAGCCCATGGCACTCTTGCAAAAGAGGTTCTAAATCTCAGGAGTTCACTTCCTGGTTAAATAAAGGTTAAACTGTTCACTTCAAAGTGCCGGCTCTTTGTACCGACTCGTTCACAACTGACACATCACTAGGTAACATAAAGAGCTGTCTGGGAGCCGAACGAGCCAAAACTAGCTTCACTAGATTGTTATATAATTCTGTTTCATATTACTTGAGCCATTGTTGTTGTTCCCATTGTTCGCTTCAAAGTGCCGGCTCTTTATACCGGCTCGTTCACGACTGACACATCACTAGGTAACACGAAGAACTGTTTGGGAGCCGAAAGAGCCGGCTCTCTAAAAAGAGCCAGAATTCCCTTCACTAGTTTGTATGAAGACCCAGTGTGTGATTATTGTTGTCAGGCTTGATTAAATTCAGACTAACATCGTAGGAGGGATAGCAGTAATATAGAAATGCGTTCTTTTGACCAGATGAAGTGAAAATAAACATTTTATCTTCAATAAGACCTGGAACTAGTGTCTGAGATGATAGAATGATCAGAACAGTTTTTGTGGGGGTCATAATTTAAGTGAACCGAAGTGTCATTTTCCATTTAAACTTGTTTACAGCTGAGCCTCTTTTTGCAGCCAGAAGAGTCACCCCCTGCTGTCCATTAGAAAGAATGCCAGTTTAACACATTGGTTTCACTTGTCAGAGAAGCTACATCCATTTTCATAAACAGTCTGGGCATATAAATTGTTGTCTGAGTCTCTACTGCAGCGCTTCTTCAGGGTGTGATGGCTGAACGTCAGAACAAAATGTTAAGTTCAGAAATAAGCCTTTGCTCTTTGATTCTGATGAACTGACTCCAGCGTCTGACCTTTACGCTTGACGTTTTAGACTGTTGATTTTCTCCCGTCTCACCCCACTGCAGCTGAACTACAAATATCCCGAAGAGGTGGTTAACTTTACATTTAGTGAGTCACCCATTTAGGCCGAAACACACGGTGAGTGATTCAGCACGTTTCAACAGGGTTCTTCCCCATGAGACAGAGCAGCGATGAAATGTAGAAAGATGTCAGGATTTGACTGACAGGTAATCAAAAAAAAAAAACCCATTTTTTTTGTTATTAAAGCTCCCACCCCTCTGTTGTCATTCATTGGTTGCTTGTTGCAGTTTGACAGGTGATTTTCCACTCTGTGGTGTGTGACAAAATAACTCAAGTGCAGTCATATCACTCCACTCAAAAACAGGATGTTCAAAGTGTTCTTTCTTTTTCTATCTGAACAACCCCTCAGGGTGGATTTCTTTTTTCCTTTAAAGCTGAAGGATACAATATAGCATGTACAAAGAAAGTGTAGCTCTACCTTTATTCTTTCTTTAAATCTATCACGTTTAAGCGGTCTCAGCTGAAGTGCGGAAGAAATGCGCCACAAATAAGAAAATGCGCTTCGTAAAGCCACCCTGGGTGAGACTCAGACTTTCACAGGCATGAATGGCAGGAGTAACGAGGAAGGAAGAGCGGAGAGAAACGCCCACACTTACTTACGCGTTGTTTTTCTCTCGCTCCTCTGAAACCAAACATCTGGTTGCGATTGCTTTGGGGCATCACTGGCAGCACCTATCCATCTCAGCGAATATGGATTATTCTGGTGCGGGCGGCTATGACGAACAAATAAAAAACAACAAAAAAAAGCAAGCCAACATGCATTAAAATTCAACTACAGGAAGCAATTTTTGTGGGCGGATTAGTACGCTTATTCTCACTAAAATCTTCAGGCAAGCTCTGTAAAATATATTGGTTTTATTGATCCCTGAAACTTGGAGACACACATGCACAGTCTAATAGGAACACTTCCAGCTCGCAGCCTTGCCTGCTCTGCTGCTTTTCCCAGAGCTCATCATTAGGTAAATGCTGCTTCCTCACCTTCGGCAGGTTGGGCATGTCGCCGCGGTGACACGGTAGGGCCTGCGGTGACGTACGCGCAGCTCATGAACAGTAGCGAACCCGTGTGCAAGAAAACATCTGATTCATGCTGAAGCTAGTGTGATTGGAAACTCGCACCGCAACGTGTCCCCTCCTTGTAGCGGAGTTTGAAACCGTATGTTCTCTGTGAGCATAGGTTTTCTGTATTATTGTGATAAACTGTGTACATTAGAAAAGGAACAAAAAGCTGTTATTAGATGTATTTTTGTAGCAAACCCTCAGTTGAATGAGGCACAGTTTTGTATCATGTTCTCTGATGCTATTTTAGCTATAGTAAAGAAAAACCCCATGCCAACCCAACTTGTCCTCTTGTTAAGCTGTTGTACACACTGGATGTTCTGGTCATCAATTAACGGGTTTGAAAGGCCTTCTTTGAGTTTCTCCAGAAAGCATTTTATCCTGTTTTATCTTGAGATCTGATAAACTAATATTTAACTGATTTTTTTTTTTTTTTTGTATAATCTCATTTCTGCAAACTCATATCCACAGATATTACCCCCTGCTAATATAATAGATCTAGTAAATCCATCGAGGAAAAACAAATTATTCTGAAAGTGGAAATAAATCAGTAGACTTGATATCAGAGTGTCTTGTTGTCACTGCTTTTCTCTTCCTTTTGACTTGCTTTCATAAAAAGTCCTTCATCGATAAACCAATCTGTGAATCGATACCTTTTAGCACCACATCCCTGTAATTTCCCCTGCCTGTGAAACAATAAAGTGAAGACAAAAAGAGCTCTTTCTGCAGATATTTTAATCACTTTTCGAGCTTGGATGACAATCTGGGGGGAAAAAAGAGATGCCTGTGAACTCATGTAATTCCCTCGGATGATCAGATGCCTGCTTTGGGATTGAGACCTTATGTGTGTGCCTGTGTGCGCGCGTCCAGAGGGCCCGTCAACAGCTGCGACCGTCGTGTTCAATGACTAAAATAGCAGCAAAATTCAACATGTTCAACACCTGGGGCTATGGCGAGTGTGTGTGTGTGTGTGTGTGTGTGTGTGTGTGTGCGTGTGTTTAGGGTATGGAAGTAACAAATGCAGTGAGTGTGACGATTCAAGTTCACCTCATTACTGAATCAACGGTTCTCAGTAATTTGCTTCAGTGACCTTTAAAAACCAACAAAGAAACTTCTGACATTAAAACTCGACTGTATGGAATTAGTTTCCGAGTGTGTGTGTGTGTGTGTGTGCGTGCGTGCGTGATCTTTCCGCCCTGAACCCAGCTTCTCGCGGTCTCACTGATTCGACGTTTTTTTCCGCGGACTTGCCAGAAAGGGTTGATGGATGTCTCGACTCAGGCAGGCACTTTATGGTGAATGAGTTAATAGACTCCGCGGTGCATCAGCGGCACTACATTATGGTCTGCTTCCTTTGCTCCAACCACAGAAACTACTCGACAGCGTGTTAAGAAAACCTCAGCGGCGGCTTATTGTGCACTTCACAGAGAGCACGGAGACGAGGTTCTGCAGAAACACGCCCACTGTGGCTGCTTTCACCGTGAGCATAGCGAGAAACAAAATATGTTGAAAAATGTATGATATTTTCTTGCAAAAATAACAATTTTTGGAGCAGGAGCAGTCAGTGGAAGGGAGAAGCTCGTGTCCTGTAGAAATATTTATATGTAGAAGATGGCTGTAAAAGTACCCATCATAGAGGAGCGGCGTGTTTTTAGCTGGCGGTAAATTGCCTGCTTTACTCGGCTGAAATCAGATTCATTCATTTATAATGTCTTGTGTACACAATTTTGGGACATGTATGAATGTGATCAAAAAGCTTCCTCCTTTTTCCTCCGACACACCAGATGGTTGGTTACATGGAACCATTGGCGAACTCCTGCTTGGAAACTGTTTGAAATTCAAAAAGAACAAAATAAAATTGCTGGTTATTGGATGAAACACCTTTCTGTCATCTACAGTACCGTAAGGAAACTTCAAGGACTTACAGTGTGAGTTGTAAGTTTTTGGACAATGACTTTTTGTATTGATTTATTTAATTTTTTAATTTTATAATTTTGCCACAGTGCAACATCACAGTGGATTTTGATCCTCGTATAGTTGGCCATTTTTTTGACTCACTTTGATTTTAGCCTTATATTTCACATTAAAAACTGTTTCCCTTGCCTTGTTTGGTGTCATTTTTTCAGCACTGCCTCATTGTGTACCGTAACTTTACAGCTATTTTCATTTTGACATACTGTATTTATACACTGGACCTAAAAATCACACAAATAAATACAATCCAGTAACGAACCATGTTTATAACCGTCTGTCCGTCCGTCTGTTGTCTACCACTTTTCCGGGGGTCTGCGTCGTGGAGGCAGCAGTTCAAGCAGAGAAGCCCAGACTTTCCTCTCCCCAGCCACCTCCAGCTCTTCAGGGGGGACACCAAGGTGTTCGCAAGCCAGCTGGGAGACATAGTCTCTCCAACGTGTCC
>VUQH01010445.1:5824-18934 GCA_015106775.1 Etroplus canarensis
ATACTCTGTTGGTATTAAAAGGAATGCATTACACTGGCTTGAATCTTTTTTATCTGACAGATTCCAATTTGTGTATGTAAACGAGGAGTCTTCCTCACACATAAAAAGTTGGTCATGGAGTCCCACAGGGTTCTGTGCTGGGACCAGTACTCTTTACGTTATACATGCAGGCAGTGTTATTAGAAAACACGGCATACATTTTCACTGCCATGCAGATGATACTCAGCTATATTTATCCATGAAGCCAGATGACACAAATCAATTAGTAAAACTACAGGCTTGTCTTGAAGACATAAAGACCTGGATGGCCTGTAATCTTCTACTTTAAAATTCAGACAAACTGAGGTTAATGTATTTGGCCCTAAAAACCTCAAAAACACACTTACTCTGGACAGCATTAATTTGGCCTCCAGTGACATTGTGAGGAATCCTGAAGTCATTTTTGACCAGGATATGGCCTTTAATGCTACCATTAAACAAATATGTAGGACTGCCTTCTTTCACCTCTGCAATATGGCCACAATCAGAAAATCCTGATATCAAGGTTACAACCTGTGCCAGGCTCAAAAAATGTTATAAAAGATTAAAGTACTTGGCAGGAGAGAGATGAAGGGGGTAGCATTGGTAAAAGTACTGATACAACACTGTAGTTTATACTGTTAGATCTACAAGTCCTAGAGTGTTAAAGTGTTGGATAAAAGTTCTAAAATTACTGACAACTGGCCTTACAAGTTTTAACCCAAAGCAGTACAAATCTTAAAGCTGTGATCAGAAAAAGGATGGAGGCTGCATTAATGCTCAAGCGGACCAGAAAAATCCAGGTTCTTCTTTCAAACGAGATGTGATGCCTTTTGCCTGCAAAAGATAATTAATATCTATAGACCAGAAAGTTCTGAAGGCCTATCTGTTCACCTTCACCTCAAAATTACTGCCAACATTTCACAACTGACAGTTCTAGAGCTTTGTGGGATATCATCCGTCTCTTGCTCCCATTTCCAGGTTAGAACTCACCCCTGCCAGCGACACCCAGTGCTCTTGACTATGACAGGATTCCTACATAGCCTGTTAAATATGGAGCACACTTACCCAGACTGATGTCGGAGGCCTTGGCCAGGGGAGTGGTGGGTTCGTAGGGCCCGAGGCTGTGCTGCTCCCTCAGCTTGTTTCCCTGCTCCAGTGACAGGATGATTGATGTCCTGTTGTACCACTGCTTCTGACCCTCCCTCTCCACACTGTAGAACAGCTGCTGGCCCTCTGTTTTATAGCCTTTAACAACACCTGCATGATCATAAGAGGCAGAACATGAGTGCAGACTATCAGTGCTGTAATTTTGAAGCTGTCTTTCATTTAAAAACTAGAATTAGATACATTCAGTTATGATATTTTGATGTAGTAAATTTTCTGAAAGTTAAATAAGAAACCAACTGGTTTAAAAAAGGGATAACAATAAAAACAACTAAAATCATTAAAGCTAAATATCAGCAATCTTGCACCCAGTCTATCTAAACTGCACACCCCTCTTCTTCCTCACCTATGCTGAAGTACTCGTCTTCCAGCAGAGCGGTGACCTCCGTCTCCAGCGGGATTGGATCACACAGCAGGATATCCTTCCCGGCCACTTCACACTCGTAGCCGTCATCAAACCGCAGGCGGAACCTCCCCTCGCCGGAGTCTTTGATGATGCGGCCCGAGTAGAAGTAGCCATTCGATGACCACTTGGCCACCACCCGCAGGCCAACGAAGCTGCTTCCGGCTGAGCTCGCGGCATCCGGCGAAGACCTGAGGGAGTCTGAGTGGCTGGGCAGCTCGGGGTCCGTGGGGCTGATGGGGAAGCGCGGGGGGAGCGTGCGAGTGTAGGGCTCGTCCTCTGAGGAGGACTGTGGCTGGCCGTGAGCACCGAGCCTCTGCAGCGAGCCACCAACTCCTCCCCTTTGAGAGAAAAACAGTGTGTTCTAGTTAAAAGGCTTGTGTTTACTTTTCCTCACCAGCTGTCCGTATGTAATCAAAGATGGAATGCAGTCACTAAAGATCTTTTTCACACAGTAAACCTATGAAAACATAATTTGTCCTGTTGTATTAGATTATTTAATTTGTTGACAAGAATCCAGTGGATAATGCACAAGAGCATCTTTAAAACAAGCTTTAATAAGCTGCAGGTTAGCAGACTAAGTAGCAACAGGTGTTTCAGCTGTGCCCATTTTATTTGTGCCATGCCTCTTCCCACAGCAGCTTAAAGCTTCCACTGTGAAGAATCTGCATGTCGTGAACAGAAACAGTGTAGCAGCACAGAATCATCTCTAAATATTCAGCACTTCTATGTTGTGTGGTTTATGTTGCAATTGATAACAATTAGGACTGCTGCGACTATAAGATTAAACTTATATGAAGTCAATTAAAAGCAGACGGTGCAATTTCTGGAGAAATCACGGTCGGATTGTTGCTGCTGCCATCTGGCACCAACACCCACGCCTAAAAGTGCAGTTGAAGAGGTGTACCAAATAAAGTGGCCAGTCAGTTGTTGCTATGTGATTGGCTGATCAGCTATTTGCATTCATGTGCAGCTGAACAGGTGTACCTAATAAAGTGACCAGTCAGTCGTTGCCATGATCAGAGTTTTCCATGAATGTGCAGTCCAGAGGAAAAGCTCAAAGGACAGATCTGCTTTGATCTGCAACTGTCCGGCCACTTTATTAGGTATGCTTTCTGCGCCATTTTCTTAAACACGAAAACTGTAAACCGTACGCCCGATGAAAGGGATAGCGGTTGACAAACGGCGTAAGAGGAGATGCATACACCCACCTGCGGGCAACAACCAGCTCCTGAAAAATCCCGAAATATATTAAGTGATGCCTAACCGACATGTAAGTGACACAACTGAGACATTATTCTAACACACTTAACAGCTGCATTCTGACTATTAGTTCATCCATCACACAGGAAAGAAACAGAAAATAAAGAACATACATATGATGTTTGTATGCACGTCTGAGTAAAGACAAACAGGTTTTTGAATCTTCTGCTAATTTCATTACGGACTGGACTCAGTAGAAAGGTAGTAAGTTGGTTTAAACAGTCGCCTCTCATGCGAAACATCCCTGGTTCAAGCCCAGGTGGTCCTTCCCGCGATGGGACGGTTTTGTCTTGGAGGGCAGCGTAAACTCTGTGCCAAGTTCATCCACTGTGGTGACTACTTGGAGAAAAATGGAAGCGAGCTGCCAAAGGTACCTACTTATCCTGTGGAAATGTGACTAAAAATCTGAAACCACTGAAATTATTTTGCTCAGTGTAAAAATAAAACATTTTCTGCCACTTGAGGGGGATACTATCTGTCTCCCTTTGGTCTCCTTTCTCTCCTCTTTCCCCTCACCCCAACCGGCTGAGCCCGGTTCTGCCGGAGGTCTCTTCCTGATAAAAGGGAATTCTTCCTTCCCACAGTCACCAAGTGCTTGCTCATAGGGGATAGTTTGATTGTTGGGGTTTTCTCCCTTATTCTGTAAAGGGCCTTGGGGCGACTTTTGTTCTGAATCGGTGCCATATTTATAAACACAACTGAACTGAATTATAATTTAAGATATATTCAGGGCTTGGGTGCAACCTTTCATCACTTCGCTGTGCCAGTTACATGCTCAGTCTGTTGACATCTCCCACAGGCAATCCAAATAAATGAATACTCTAAGCATAAACTAACACAACCACATAAGGTGCAAAATAACTATAGCTTTCTGTTGTACAACGGTGCAATTTGCCATGGTGTAGCCGTTTACACATTCGCCTCACACGTGAAAGATCTCTGGTTTCTCTGGAGCAGCCATGGGTGGCTTTCCAATGGTGCAAGCTGCAGCAAATTGCTCACTGCAAACCTTAGTAACTCTCGTTTCTATGATTCATTTAAAAACCCTCCCTCCTAAATTTTGTGCTCTGAAAAGCAAACTCCTACCAATACATACGCAATAAGACCAGCAGCAAAAATTAACTGTCTACACCTTTCAATCACAAAGCTAAGACTGTGTCTCATTTGTGGATTGTATTCATTATGAAATTAACTTCAAGTTATTGGAATGATTTTGATGATGAATGTTAACAAAGCCGGCACTTAACTAAATGTTCACATCAAAAGAATATCCAAATTTTTGTCAGATTGGACAAAGCATCAACAAAAGACTCAAACCTTTAAAAAAAACAGCATTATTAGTTGCAGCTCAGCGTGAGATGATTAGTTACAAGAGAATTAGTCAGAGGAGGAAAAGTAAATCATTATTAAAGCCTCAGTGTGTTACCATGTTTCTGTAAGTGCAGGGCGAGCCTCAGTGAGGACTCACCTGGACAGGGAGGAGCGGGATGGGGGTCGGCCCCTTCTAGCCCTTCCTCTTGGGGTCAGCGGGACGAAGGCCCGGGACCCCAGTGTGCCGTAGCCTCTGTCCATTGTGACCACTGACCCTGCCCTGTGACCCCTGTGACCCCTCTGTTGATGCCCACCTCCCCTCCTTGGACTGCAGACACACAGAGGGGACGAACGGAGGCGGTCAGGTTGCACAGGCACTGATCTGGGGGACACTCCTAAAATGAAGACCACCTCACTGAGAAGCGAGGGGTGTCCAGTAACCCCCGATAAATGCCTGCGACAACTTGTACCTGACACAAGCAGGGATCAGTGAATCACTGAGAAATCAGGGTGTTAGAGAATCAAAGAAGGTGAAGACGTGACACACAGATCAGCATGCAGCTAGTACACAGAGATAGAGCAGAAAGACTGAATAGCGAGAATTATGGAGGGTGGAGAATAAGGAGGTACCTAATGGATCTGCCCCCTCTGCTGGCTGGAATGATAAAGTCCGGCCTGGGGAAGCCGGTGCTGCTGCTGGTTCCTCCGGAGCTGTGCTGCAGGCTTGATGCTTTGGACGAAAGAGAGCTGATGTCACCCAAATCACCAGATGTCACAGAACTGCTGCCTGTGCGACACGGGGAGATGTCGCCATCCAAGACCTGACAGTCCACCACAGGCTCCTCGCTCTCCTGGTAACATGAGAGAGAAAGTGTCAAATTTTCACAATTTGTCAGCGTTAGGAGTCTAAAGCACAACTAGCTGTTCTGTACTGCAGTTATGCTTGGTTTCTTTGGCAAATTGTAAAGTTTTCTTTACAAAGTACTGGAAAATTGACCTAAAAACAATCAGGATTTCCAACAACCACACGTCTGCACCAAATTTCATGCCAATCAGTGTTTCACTATACAGAGTTACACTTACGACTGAACTATCCCCACCCTCTTATTTTGATAACTCATTCCCTGCTAACCAGCTGCTTTCATTCCCATATTGTATTCCTGACTGTCTAGCTACTATATCGTGATATTTTGCGTGGCAACGTCGCACCAATATTGAAGTAACAAATATCAATATCCTGTTGTTAAAGTGCAAATACAAATTGCACATTTTAGTACTAGAATTATAAAATCAGTTGTTTTTTTTTTAGTCCACCTCCGTAAGCCACATGTATTTTCAAATTCTTCAGTTGCTCATGGGTCTGCAGAACTTTTGTTGTCCAAACAGTACTGTTTGAACTAATGGTACAGTATACCACACAGGTTTGCATTCAGTGAAGCTGGATGAGAGTCTACACTGTAATACAAACTGTTTTGTTTTGTCATTTATGACAGATTTAATGACTGTTTTGATCAGTCTGTCTGCTTGACAATTCCATTTTGCAGGAATGAAAATGACCGAAGTGAGAGGAACAGGGTGAACTTCATGTTATTGGATAAAACAGATACTGACAAAGTTTACCTTTGGGGACATCATTTGCTGTTGAAAAAAAGGTAGCAAAGAGCAATTGCAGAATGTTTAAAATCACAATATTGTATTGCAAGTGAAATATCATAACAACATCTCATTGTGGGGCGATTCCCATCTCTACTGCAGATCTGCTGAGACATGGAAGGCCACTCTAACCAGAACCTGCAACAAATGGAAACCTGGTTTAGGTGCTGCTGCACAAAGCTGACTGTGGCTTCAAGGAAGAACGAGGACTTCCAGCTGCAGTCTATTACTATGGATTTGAGGTTCATCTGCAGGATTAGAGACTCACTGAAGAAGCAGCTGCTGATACTGATCACTTAAGCCCACGTAAATAAAAACAAAAACAAAAAAATTGAAAATACCCTGGCATACGTTGATTAAGTTCCAGGTAAGTTTTGTATAAGTTAAGAGCATGCTGAAGGACACCGGTATACATCATAGTACGGCGAGGTTGCCAGAAAATTTTGAGCATGCACAAAATTTCTGACGTATGCTAGCGTGTGACTCATACGTCCCGCATATGCAGACCATATGTTGCAGGTACGTTATGCATACGATGACTCACGTTACTCATATGTTGAAATACGTGGCGATAATGTCTAGCATACCCGAAACATATTCATAACTTACGAGTAACATGTTTATAACATATGTGTAACATGTATTGTAATTATCTCAAACAGATATTGATGTTTGTAGACCTATTTGACGTGTTACAGTCATACTGAACGTGTTTCTAACACACAGCTAGCATATAATGATGTATGTGCTGCGTTTAAGGGAAGTGGTATAAATGGGCTTCGATATGCTAGCATTCATTTGTATTACATTCTGTATATGTTAGCAATATGTTATGTATACGACCACTTATCATTGTTCTGCGTATGCCAGCGTTTTAGAGGAATCTGGAAGCGTTGGCAAACACCTGTTAAACTGTCATGGTGTGACAGGGCCCTTATAGCAGGAAAGTTAATAAGTCATTTAAGAAAGCCTGTGTCCGTTGAAAGGAGCTACACATAGCAGACACATGTGAGCGTGTTCTTATTCCTTCCCACCACGAACAAAAACTACAGTAGATATAGAAAGTCTACACACCCCTGTTAAACTACCAGGTTTTTCCTGATGTAAAAAAAAAAAAAAGAGACCGCGATAAATCTTTTCAAAACTTTTCAGAACAGTTAGAATTATTGTTTTCTTTGTTTCCTTATTGCCAAAACTTGGGAGAACAACTTTATTAAAAAAGAGCAAATAACATATTGTCATTGCCTAAGGCTGGAGTTTGGGTTGGGAGTCATCACCAGTGACAACTTAGACTTTAGAGGGTTATTTATTAATGTGACCTATAACCTGCACAATTCAACTGAGCACACCCTGTTGAAGCACTTTTTGCTTTGCAGCAAACATTGCATGCACACACAGTTCAAAAACGGTACAGCCTCAGTAAATCTGAGTCAAACAGACCGGTCGAATGCAGACCCCAGAGACCCTAAAGACAGTTACCTCAGTGACTTTGCGATCCACCTCTTTGCCATCCTCATAATAAACGTCTGTAATGATCCGTGTGATGGTGGTCCGCACTTCTTGGATGGTACGCACGTGTCTGCGGTGGGACGGGACAGTGGTTCTTCTAAAGGACGGAGACTCGGGTTCACCCTTGTGAGACAAAAATTGAAGAATGACAAGTGAACAGTGATAAACGTGTACTTTTAAATCTCTTCTTCTAAACAGGCTTAATCTTTGTACCCTGCCAGCTGGGGAGCGGAACCCTGGTGCATCAAAGCTGGTCTGCTGGGACACTGTCCGCTGGCGTAGCTGAGAGACACAGGACAGAGTGATTAACATCACCAGGACAGGTCTTCAGACTGCACCCAAACACCTCATACTAGCAATGGCTCAAGCGCTAATCACTTGCACTGCTCCACAGAACACACTTTTGATTTGTTGGAGAGGGATATCCTTTCAGTGGGGCCTGAGCCCGGGCCAGATCTCATTAAAAGCTGGCCTCACTACTGCCACATCAGGAAGGCTCCCTAGCTTACACACTTTACTCTAAATAGAAAAAAATTAAGATAGGCCTCGCACAGCTATGACTAAAATAAAGGTAGCGGTGTGTACTTAAGAGCTGTAGCAGCAAGGACAGATTCAATAGCATGGTTTGGTTTAAATTAAACTTAAATACACTCACCGGCCACTTCATTAGGTATATTTGTTCTCGTTCTCATTGACACAAGTATCAAACCAGCCAATCAAATGGCAGCACTCCATGCATTTAGGCAAGTTAACATGGTTGAAGATGGCCTGCTGAAGTTCAAACCAAGCATCAGAATGGAGAAGAAATCTTTAAGTGATTTTGAACGTGACATAGTTGACAGACTGCTCTGAGCATTTAAGAAACGGCTGATCTACTGGGATTTCCCTGCACAACCATCTCTAGGGTTCACAGAGACTGGGCTGAAAAAGTGAAAATTTCCAATGAGCAGCAGTTCTCTGGGACAAAATGCCTCGTGGATGCCAGAGGTCGGAGAAACATGGCCAGACTGCTTTAAGCTGAGGGGAAGGCAACAGTAGCTCCCTCATTCAAACCAAGGTATGCAGAAGAGCATATGGAAGCAATTGGGCTTACAGCAGCAGAAGACCACACCAGCTCCCACTCTTCTCAGCAAAGAACAGGAGACCAAGGCTAGAAAAAAATTATCTGGTAGAATTAAGTCCTGATTTCCGCTGCCATGTTCCGATTAGATTAGAATTTGGCACAAACAAGATGGGCATCGTTCAAACCCTACAGCCTACCTGAGCACAGCTGCTAACCATGTCCATCGCTTTATCACCACAGTGTACCGATTTTCTGATGGCTGCTTCAGGCGAAAAACTATGCATGTCACAAAGCTCAGCTCATCTCAAACTGGTTTCTTGAACGTGGCAGTGAGTTCACGGTCGCCACAGTCAGCAGATCTCAATCCAACAGAGCGCCTTCGGGATGTGGTGGAACAGGCGATTCTCATCATGGATTTCCAGCAGACAAATCCGTTAATATGGACCAAAATCCCTGAGCAATGTTTCCAGCACCTTGATGAATCTTGCCACTGAGAATTAAAGGCAAGAGGTTTCCAACCCAGTGCTAGCACGGTGTAACTAATGAAGTGGCCAGGGAGTGTATGTCACTCTTTCTTGGGAGGTTTTCAGAATGCACTCTGATCTGGTGACAAGGAGAAGCACTGAAAGTGTCTTTTGCCCACAGGACCCAAGAAATTTTCTTTACTTTGTGTTGCGGAGCTCTTACTGATTGGTTCACTTTCGTACATCCCATCAGCATCAAAGCAGAGAGACTGCACAACAGCTACTCTTGCAAACAGGACATTCTTTAAAATGCTTTAGCAGTCTCATTCCTGCTTACATGAAACTGCCTTTCACATTCATTGTACTGCATGTATATGCATTTTAACAACACCCAGACCTGTCAGCCATAATAAGAAAGCACAAAGTGTAAGCATTCAGGATACATTTTAGTACATCCTATACAATGAAATACAAACCTTGTTGGACGGCGTGGAGGTGATGGTGCTGTCAGAGGCCTGCTGGGAAACCACCTTCTGTCTGACATCTGTGCTGTTCACAGGTGCCGGCCCCGGAGCTTCAGGCGCTCCTTGCCTGCCCTCGGGGGGCTCAGCGGGGGCAAGGGCATCCTGCAGGTTCTGCTGAGGTGCTGCCAATACTTCCTGCTGTGAAGGCTCCGATTGGCTGCTAGGTAGACTGTTGCACCCCAGCGAGGACGCCTGAGAGCTCCTCTGTGGTGACGCAAACAATTCCCCCCTGGAGAAGATGTTACACATGTAAAGCTGCGGAGCATCTTCAAAAATACCTCATAGTAGAGAAACTTAGACCACTGAAACTGGTCAACCAGAGCCACATGTCAGTCACCATGAAAGTACATGATCCCACGATCAATTTGGTTTTTGTTTAATGCAGATCGGACGAATAGTTACACAGATATGGCCAAAAATGCAAACGCCACTTGGTGGCAAATCTGTATTTTCAAATGGCTGAAAATCTAATCAGCTCCAGATATCATGGAGGTCTGTCACTGTGCCAAAATTCATCATGTAGGGTTTGTGGCGGCAGCGGCGGTGGCTGATGATTCTATCATATCCCTGCTTTTCAGGGATACAATTAGTGGATGGATGGGCATGATATTGGGAGCAGACAACCTTAGAATGATCATCCCAGCTGTTTCCCACGGGAGAAAAATCCATTTAAATCATAACGGGGTGGGGTGATACTTTTCCAAGCCGCTGTTTATATTTTTCACTACTGCTGTTGTTTTTATGTAAGAGAAGAGAAGAACGCTATAACTGCCCTCTGCAGGAGACCTATTTAAAAGTTTGTCATGCCCTACCCCTGTCTCTGACGTGGTCTCTTGGAACAGCTGTCAACACCTTCAAACTAGGAATCTGACGCATTTCCAGGTCACTGGTTAACTCAAGGATATTTTAACATTACGACTAACATGACTGGATAAATTAACGGGTGGAAGCGATATGGTGGACGTTTGTAACGCAGTTTCACTCTTGGTTTTCGGAATTGTTGCGACCCTACTTCGCACGTCATCTTTTCTCAGTTCTCAGGCTGATAAGAGACCTCTAAATCAACTCTAAATGTAAGAGCTGATTTAGAGTTGATGCTGTGCTATTTGAAAAGAGGATACCAACATGGCTATTTTGCTACTTTTGTGCCAACAGATACGAGAATTAAACTGCAGAAGGCTTCAGTAAAATGACCTAACTTTGTCACGCCCTACCACTCTTCAAGTCCTCAGAGGATATGCAGCGAGTGCAAAAAATAACCACCCAATCACCTCTGGAATCCAAAAGTAGGTCTCCCTCTCACACACATGGAGTGGTGCAGTAGGAGACCCATTTCTGGCCTCTAAAATACACTAAATCAGGGGAAAGCAATTCAAATTTCCCTAAGTGAGACAGACCTGTGAAGAACTAACAGGTCGAACAGAGGGAACACGTGTACGTCAAAGATACTGTAAATTTTTAACAAAGGTGAATATTGTGATATCAGTACACTAGCATTGTAATTACTTTTGAAGGAGTGCACAACTTGCAAATAGTGGGCTTAAAATACTAACAAAACTGGGGCAACACATCTGTGACATCTGGCAGGCTTTTCCCTCTGGTATACAGCGTCTCAGATGATCAGTGATATTACAATGGATAACATTTGGCTAAAATGTGTTTGGAAACTAGATCTGGCATGTCTTCTCTAACCTCTGCCTTGTTAAAATGTACAGGGAGAGATTTAAATGAAAAGCTGGGCAATGGTTCTTTATCTGTTTACAACCTAGCTCTGTGAGAAGCCTTTACATCACTAGCGGCACTACATGAGCTTACCTGACAAGTGCAGTGTTGCCTCCAGGCTGGCCGTCCTCCTCCGTCTCCTGCTGTCGGTGCACCTGCCTGACACGAGAGAACACCGACGAGCTGCTGGAACATCAACAGCGTGGGAAAAATCAGCACGCTTGCGCCCGTTAATAAAAGTGCTTTGTGTGTTCTGCACTGCCTCTTTGCCATTCATTACAAACAATGTGCATGCTTACAGTTCCAGTAGACTAATATGCATAAATATGTAACCAGACCTGTGCTGCGAGCATGAATGTTCTGCTGTGTGTTGTTCTGTAGGCAGTACTGCGTGAACGTCTCAAGTCACTCCAGACTTTCCTGTGATATTTTAAAGTGGCCTTAAGCAATAGTTCTCCAGGCTTTCCAAAGATCGTTCAAAGTTTTTCTTTGGATATCGACTGCTCATGGTGGCTGAACTTTCTGAACGGCATTTTCTAAACAGAAAGAAATCCAGCAAAGGGTCTGAGAGATGCGCCCGGCTTTTCAGCTGATCCATCTACGATTTGCTGAAGCCGCTTTAAAAGAAGGGTGTTAAAGCTCGTGACAGCACAGCTAGAAAAAGACAAGATGATGTATGGCTTGTTTGGAAGGGATGTCAGGAGAAAGTCTCTTCTCTCTACAAAGAGCAAGACGGCACAGCTTATATTTGCAACGTTCGCCAAAGCAGAGATGTTTGGCCATAATGCACAACATCAGGTTAGCTGAAAACCAAACACAGCATGTCAGCAGAAACACCTCATAGCAACTGTTGAGCATGGCGGTTTAGGGGTGATGATTTGGGTTTGTTTTGCAGCCACAGGACCTGTGCACTTTGCAGCCATTGAGTCAACCACGAACACCACCTTATACCAAAGTATTCTAGAGTCAAATGTGAGGCCATCTGTCTAACAGCTAAAGCTTGGCCAGAATAGCATCATGCAACAGGACAAAATTCCCGAGCACAGCAGCAAATCTGTACCAGAATGGCTAAAAAAGAAAAGAATCAAGGTGTTGCACTGACCCAGTCAAAGTCCAGACCTCAACCTGACCGAAATGCTGGACCTTAAGAGAGCCGTGCATGAACAAATGTCCACTAATTTCAATAAACAGAACCAATGCTGTAAAGCAGCGGGCCAAAATTCCTCCACAGCAATGTGAGAGCCTGATAAAGTCATACAGAAAACGATTACGTCAAGTCATTGCCGCCAGTGGTAGTTTGTTTTTCATACCCTGCTTCTGCAGTCTGGCTGAGTTCTTGTTAAATAAATAATGTACACTGCTGTCGTGTGTTGTTGATCATCTGAGCTTGCATTTAAATCATTTCAGAACCGGCTCAGGACCAGATTTTTAAATCATGCCCTGATGTGTAAAAACCACTGGATTGAAAGAGGGTGTACTTTTTTTCATGACTGTGCTTATTTGAACTCTTCAGCTTGGACTATAATGTTGGTGTATTTGTGGTCAGCATCGGGGGGGGGAAAGCACATGTGTGAAAGAAGTCAATTAACATGCACAGAGTCAGATGTCAAGGTCAGGGTACCAGATTACCTGGTTACAGCCTTGGAAACAGGGGTAATCTTGGCAACAGAACCATCCTCTTCTGACAGTGTTGGCTCTAGGGTAAAGAAACGTATGACTGAGAAGGTGGACAGCGTCTACATTAACAACAGCGTGGAAACTGTTCTTACTCTGCAGGCTGAAGCGCTCCGAGCTGCCCTCTTCAACAGGGGTCACCAGCTTCATCCTCAAACTCAGCTTCCCGTCACCTTTTTCACTCGAGTCATCTCCGCTTCCCCCCGAAACAATGTCACTGGCGGTCATCACCGCGTCCGCAGAGACGTCACCCACCGCGTCTGACTTTTCAGAAAAGGAGGTGATCTCTGGGAAAAGAAAAAAAAAAAAAAAAAAAAAAAAAAGCGGGGAAAAAGGGGG
>VUQH01010450.1:5704-18292 GCA_015106775.1 Etroplus canarensis
GGAGAATAGGGAGAGGAGAGGGGGGTTCGGTATAATCACTTGTTAGAGGTCTGGCTCTGTCCCCCCAGCTCCCCTCTCTCCTCCTCTCTCACAAACCTCCTTGCTCCTCCCCCAACTTTCTGTCCATCCACCAGTTTGTACAGTATCTCTTTCTCTGTTTACTCCATGACTTCTCTCTGTGAGTTTGCTGCTCTGTCTCCTTTGTCTTTAAATTTGACTCCTCTCTCTGACTGGCTTACATTTTTCACCTTTATTTTTAAGTAGAAGTACCGCCTTATATGTGTATTATAGGGTGAAAATGATGTTAGCAACTATATTTCAAAGGTAACTGTTGCAGTAATATTGATAGCATGGGTTAAAATAAAAGACATTTAATAAAATAATTAATTGATATAATTCATAATTAGTTAATAATTAATATTTTCTACTGGTGAGTACTGCTGGTATTATTATTTTTGGAAAAACATCATAAAGCAGCTAATGCAGACTTTGTAAAAAAAAAAAAAAGGAAAGCACAATCAGTTATGACAGACTTTAGGGCTGTTTTTAGTTAACCTGAATACTGTGTTCACTCAACTGATTGAGCTGGTGACACATGTGTTTTTCTTATGTGCCCTATGGGTGAATTTTTTTGTTTTATTCTTAGAGAGAGAAACCACACAGAATTTCATTGTACCTGGTGTTTAATGACAATAAAGTTTCATTCATTCATTCATTCATTCATTCACTCATTCAAACTCTTCTCCATTGGCCTGTGATCACTAAGTAAATCTTTCTGCTTGTGACATTACTCCAAAATTAGATTTGTCAATTTTACCTTGATGAACCAGTGTTTTCACCTATCTGATCTGACCATTTTGGTGTCTTATCACAGTGGAGAAAGAGAAGACTATGAAGATGGATGCCGCATCTTCTGAAGAGGAGGCAAAAAACTCCAGCTCACCTGGTGACAGTACTGTGTACACCAAACACTGATGTGAGATACAATTGACATATAAGTTTTTATAAGCAGAACTTTATTTATATGTGGTAGTAGTAGGAATTAAAGATAGATAGATAGATAGATAGATAGATAGATAGATAGATAGATAGATAGATAGACAGATATTTGTTAAAGAATGAGTCGTACTAAAAAGCTCACAAAATTTGAGTGTGGTGCTTTAAAAGGATGTCACCATTGCAATGAGTCAGTTTGTGAAATTTCTTTCCTCACAGACATTCCATGATCAATGGTAAGCAGTATTGATGCAAAGTGGAACCATTTAGGAACAGCAACTCAACTCAGGAAAGAAATGGCAAACCATGTAAAATTACATTGTGGGGTTGTCTAGTGCTTACGTGCATTGTGTGTAAAAGTAACAAAATGTTCTGCTGCCTCAGTAACTGCAGAGTTCCAAACCTCCTCTGGCATTAATATCAGCACAAAAACTGTGCCTCAGGAGCTTTATGGCAATGGTTTCCATTGCCAAGCAGATGTATGCAACTCTCACCAAGCATAATGCTGAGTGTCAGATGGAGTGGTGTAAAGCACCCTGCCACAAGGCTCTGGAGCAGTTGAAATGTGGTCTGTGGAGTGGCAAATCACACATCTCTATCTGGCAGTCTGATGGACAAGGTGGGTATGGTGAATGCTAGGAGAACATTACCTGCCTGACTGCATTGTAACAACTGGAAAGTTTGGTGGAAGAGAGATAATGCTATGGGACTGGTTTTGGGGGGGCTGGACTGGGCCTTTGCTCTAGTGAAGGGAAATCATAATGCTTTAGTTTACTGAGACAGTTTGGACAATTCTATGCTTCCAACTTTGTGGGAACACTTTGGGGAAGGCCCTTTTCTGTACCAGCATGACCATGTCCCAATGCCTGAAACAAGATCCATCAATGCATGGTTGGATGAATCTTGTGTAAAAGAACTTGACTGGTCCACACAGAGCCCTGATCACAATCCCATGAAATACATTTGGGATGAAATAGAATGGAGAGTGTGAGCCAGGCCCTCTCATCTAACAGCACTGTCTGACCACACAAATGCTCTTCCGGATGAATGGGCAAAAATTCCCACACACTCCAAAACTTCAGAGAAGCCTTCCCAGAAAAATGGAAGCTGTTATAGCTGCAAATGGCAGACCAACTATAAATAAATTCTTTTGGATGTAAAATGCAATGCAATAAAAATCTATGAGTGTAGGTGTAACATGTAGGTGGCCCAATACTTTAGTCCACATAGTGTAGCTAGATGTTGTGTGTGGGGAAAGTTGATATAATTTTGTATACAATTTATATTGAATGTTCCACATTTTTAAGAACAACTGTAAAGAAAAAGTAACTTTTAAGCATTTTGCACCTCTTTTTGTGCTGCGGTTAGGTGTTTACACTGGGAGCCAAAGTCATGTGAACATTTAGTACTTTCTCTAATTTCCCCACTCAATGACATTATGAGTGAACAGGTAATACATCATTCTTCTCATTGACTAATGTTCTGGTTCATTTTGTCCTTTCCGCTTCACCATCGCCCGCCGTGCAACACTGATTAATACCATCACAGCAAATTAGATAGCCATGGAACAACATGTTTATCATTTTCACACATTAAGAAAAGTACTTTCTTGCTCCATTTCCCTCAGTGGATTCAAAGCAGTGGCCACATCAAGGTGATATATGCATATACAGCATAGAGGGAAAAAATATTAATTGGAATTATAGCCAGAGATGTGGCCTTTCTTTTAAAGGTCTTCAGACAGAGGACAAGAGCTGAGGGTAAGGTACCTTTATGTAATGATGTCATTCTTTACACCGTTCTCACGGAAAGTTCATTATGCCCACTAAAGGTGACAATTTTAAGTTTCTGAACAGTGTCATCTTTTTGAATTTTAAACATGTTTTAGCTACAAGAAAGTTATTTGAATCTCCAGAGGTATGTTTATGACAGCTCACTCATGTTATGGATGTACAGGCAAACAAAATGTAAGTGGCCAATATGTTGCTAGCATCAGTTATCTAAAAAGCTAGGTGTAGGTTTTTCATTTGCCTTGCGCCTGTGTCTTCAAATACCTTATCTTTATGGCCATTTGTTTTCAACTTGCAAAGCCATCTGAACCAATAAAATATATATGATTTAAAATCTTCATCAGTTCCTGAGGCTAATATTTAGCTACTAAGTTGCTAGTTATTGCACAATTTTAGCAGCTACTTGCTAACTTTGTCCACTGGTTGCCATGTGGTGTGGGGCTGCTGGTCTTTTTCTTTTTTGGTCTCTGAACACAGCTTCCTGCTGAGGGCTGCTGGGGTTTTTTTTCTTCTTTTTTGTTTGAGTGTGTTTGTAGGTTTGTTTGTTTTGTTTTTGGCTGAAAACAGCTGCCTGCTGAGACTAAAACTAAGATGACATAAACAAGCAAGACTGAATCAGGCTAGTAGACAAGCTAGTAGACCCTGAAATAAAAACAGTCAGCTGAGAGGCAATACAATTTAGTGCTAAATCTCAGTGCAACTTTATTCATTCAAATAAATAAATAACTACATCAAATTATTAATAAATTGTAGCTTTAAAGTTAAAACTGCTTACCTTTTATTTTCTGTTGCAACTGACCTAAACATCTCACCAGTAGTATGTATACAAAATGACTCTGTGCATGGCTGCCATTTCTGTTTTTGTTGTTTTTGCTTTTGTTTTGTTTTTTTCCTTTGTCCTATATAAGGAAATTGATAATCGTGCGAAAGCACCTTGAAAATCTTGATGGGCCATTCAGTTACAATTGCAGCCCCAGGTATTGACAGAAAGAGAACAAGCACTCAGAAATTCTCATATCATTTTCATCCTCATATCATGCTGAGAACGTAGCCTGGCACTGGTATGTTCTTACCCAGTGTTCCCTCTCTCAGGCTGTATATCACATCATAAAGAATACATAAACCCCTTCTCCAAAAAACCTAGTCTCTAAGGCATCAGTGCCTAGCCCTGTTCTCTAACTCTGAACAGAAAGAGCTGAAACAAAGAACTTTCCTGAAAGAAAAAGAAGAAAAACAATATTGCTCAAAAAAATTGAGAGACAATGCTAATAACTGTAAAATATGAATGGTGACTTGACATATTTACAAATGTGCTGAGAGGCGCCCTACTAAATGTGATAAAATGGGAAACCAATGGCTTGGAAGAAAGTAGTTGTGGGCCCCCATCTCTTGCCATTAGATGTTCAGTGGAAGCTGTCAACAGAAGGCGCATTTGCCTGCCAAGCTCCCTCTCTGACTGAGCTCTCTGCCTGCAGCACGCCCCAAGCTCCTCTTTGACTCAAAGGGTTCATTTCACTTCTTTTAGCCTCATTCGCATGTGGTGCTACACAAAAACCCAGCTTGCTCGCAGCCTGCCTCTCATGCGCGTGTCTGTGTAAACTAGTATATGTGTGTGTTTGAAAGGGCGTGTTTCAAATTCTTCTTTTGCTTGTGTGTGTGTGTGCGTGTGAGTGTGTATGTGTGTGCATGCGTGTCCACGCGTGTGTGTTGTTTTTGCACAAGTGCATGTGAAGAAGCATGTGTAAATCAAAAGGGGATGCCAGGATCCTTACTATTGCACTGACGGCGTTAAAGCAGCTGTGACAGGAACAAGGAAAGAGACCAGAGGACCAAGTCCATGCATTTTCTAGTTTTATTAGCATGAGGCAAACTGAGTCCTTTTTACTGAGGAATCACAGTCAGCTTGTTTTCACCATGATATCTCCATAATTACATTGCAGCAAATTTTTTTATCACTGTCTTTATATTATGTTTACTCATCTTCATCTGTATAGAGCAGTTCCTAGAACAGGATATTTGGGGAGTGCTGAGCCTTACAGTGGGTAGAAGAACTGGTTTGTGTCTTCTCTCATCTCGAAAACTAAAAATTGAATCTCTTTCTAGGGTCACAAGTCACAGACATCGCAAGCCTTGAAGTTGGTCGGAGTCGCTGATAGGTGTACAAAATGTAAGTGTTTGACATTGGATATTTGAGCTAGAATTATACATCATGCATATTATTAGGTTTGGTTGCAAGCACAAGCCTCATGGCACTTTGTAAAATAGTCACATAATTCAATCTGTTCATTTGTATTCCTGGACATGAATTTTCCCCATTTTACATTTACATGAACACAAACTTTTATCTATTGATTTGTGTCCTTGTATGTAAAGTGAGGTCTAAAGGTATAGGTCCCGTCAGTATTTATATCAGAGAGTGCGGTTTGATTCTCACACAGAGCTAATGATTTTTAAACCCTCTATGGTATTAATTTTACATTTAATTTGTGTTTTAATTGGCTGTTTACTTTGGTTTTAACTCACTGTTTGGTTAGGTGTAGGCAATACAACTACTTTATTTTGTTGTTAAACTTTTAAAGTACAATTCTTTATTTTCTTGGTTGCCAAGGTTAGCCATCCCTTCAGATGGATCTTGAAACTATACATGGTGCAAGCACAAAACATCTTTCCAGTAATAATACTTTAATTTATTAATTTTATTAATTTATTCTTCCTATGTCCATGTACAAACACAAATCAATTTTGAGATTTGGTTGTTACTACAAGATATTAGAGTTCCATTATAAAATACTTAAACAAGTCCATTATCATTTTACTTTTAAAATAAGCTCAATAAATTCAATTGTCAATAAATGCAATTTTGAGGTTAACTTTGAGTATAAATTGATCTTCATAATACTGATGAAAATACAATTTTACATATTTTCAAACAAACATCATACAAAAACTCAGTACATGCAGTACATGAGCATATTTTTAAGGAGAAAATGTTGAATATTCAGATTCTCAAGCATAAAAACATTTTTTTTAGTGTAAGCATTTTTTGGGTGTACCTTTTGTTTTTGCTATAAAAGAATGCAGAATACTGTAGATTACAGTAAAGCCTTATGATCATCTCACTGCAGCAGATACCTCTGATGATAGTGACTGAACCTAAAAACCAGAACTGATCCCTCTTGTTGAGGAATAGTAGATACAGGATTGAACTGAAGAGACTGTGTTGGTTGTATAATTCAGTTTTAATGAAGGAAATGGGCTGGATAAATCATTAAATTTTGGGTTTTTTAATTAACAAAAACCATTAGTAATGTAAAGCAAGCCTTCTTTCCCTTAGTTTATAACTTCATAAGGCTGTGGCTGTCCTCTGGCCAGTCTCTTTGACTAGCAGCCCAAGGGTCAGACCAGTGGAGTGGAAGTTGAAGAGGGTTGTTTGAACGTAATAGGTTTTGACTGGCATGTGTTACACGCTCCACTGCACCATTGATTGAGCGCTTGTTTGCTAAATCACTGCTGGTTCCCCTGTCTGGTAGGCCTGTGACACATGTGGTGTGTGGTCACTTCGGTTGGAAGAGAGAGAAAGCAGCACGTCAGGTGACCAAAGGAGACATGAGTCAAAGATGAGAGTAAAAGGGTTGCAAAGAAAGGAGATGGTTTTTTTTACTTATCTTATGATGAAACTTTCCAGGAGCGATCATCAGTCCTTTAATTCAAACCTTAGCACTTTAGTCTTTCCTCCATAGACACTTGGCATAACACCCCTCCTCCTCCTCTCCCTCTCTCCCATTTCACTACCACTCTGCCTCCAGCCTTCCTCAATTCAGACAGGCTTTTTACAGCTTGGAGGAAGTGGCAGTGAGGGAGGCTGGTGTCATGGGTCAATGTCACTCAGCCAGCCATCTACTCAACAGATGTAGATCACTGAGATGAGACCTCCCAGTTTCTGACTGTTGTTGCATTGTCTGCTCTGGTCTTATATAGCCATTTTTAATTAAATCTATCTGAAAGGCAGCTGATGATGAAAAAGCCAAATAGAATTGTAAATAACAATATTTTACTTGATTATATTTATATATTAAAATGGGCACTGGTCAGTTTAGGAATGCAGATTATTGTCACTGCTTTGAGATGACATCTGATAATAACTATATTTGATCTTTAAGTGATGCAGCCTTTTACTTAAGATTCTGCATATACAACTCCAATTCCAAAAAGATTGGAATGATGTGCAATATATAAATAAAAACACAATAAAATAATTTTCAAATCTCATAAACCAAACAAAATAGGATAGGAAGGTAAGAGGTACTAAAAAGAAACAGCTGCAGGAACATGTTGCAACTAATTAAGGTAACTGACAACAGGCCCATAATGTGATCGGGTATAAAAAGAGCACCTTAGAGAGGCAGAGTCTCTCAGAAGTAAAGATGAGCCAGTGTTCAGCAATCTGCCAGAAACTGCATCACAATATCATAACAATATCATCAACAGATTCTGAGAAACTAGAGACATTTCTGTGTGTAAGGGACATGGCCGAAAACCAATATTGAAGGTCCTCAGGCATAGAAAGCTCTACGTTGTCTCAGGAACACTTCCAGAAATCATTGTCTGTGAAGTTGGCCCTACCAATCCACAAATGCAGGTTAAAGCTTTGTCATGCAAAGAAGAAGCCACATGTGAACATAATCCAGAAACTTCTCTGGGCCAAAGTTCATTTAAAAAGGATTGAGACAAAGTGGAAAAATTTGAAATTCTTTTTGGAGATCATGGATGCCACGTACTCCAGATTAAAGCACTCAATTCAAAAGCCTGCAGCTCTGAAAATATGGGGGGTGCATTAGTGCCCATGGTACTACCAAATTACACATCTGGAAAGGCACCATCAGTGCAGAAAGGTATATACAGGTTTTAGATCAACATATGTTCACCTCCAGATGAAGTCTTTTTCAGTAAGACAATGCTAAACTGCATACTGAATGTATTACAACAGCATGGGTTCATCATAAACATCACAAATATAATACCTGCTTAATATCAGCATGTTAGTGTTGTTACTTTGAGAATGTTAGCATGCTAAATGGGAATAAGCAGAATCTGTAGGCGAAAGACACAACTTCTGGTAAATATACCTTCAGCTGCTCCCCATCTATAATTGAACCAGGGACCTTTTTTTTGTATGGCGAATGTGTAAACCGCTGGTACCAAATTTTTTTCTTTTTTTTTCTAAGTTTGAATTGTTCTCTGTATTTCTTAATGCTGTATGTAGCACCAGGGTCCTGAAGGAATGTTACTTCATCTCAGGCATTGCCTATACATGTTTGAGATTACTATACAACAGAAACAACCTGACTGGATTTGATTTGTAGTTTACTTGTAGTTCTTTTGACAAATCACCTTTGAGCAGGCTTTACTTGCATCCAGTGTGAAGAGCAAAAGTGGGACAACAAAAACATTAGCATTTGTTTCATGATCATTTAGCTTCTTTTTAAAACATTCTTTTTAAAATTCATCTATATTCTTGAACAAAGACCAGCACACCAAACAGGATGCATGAACCAGATATCCTTTATATGCTAACCAAATATCCTGGCTACACCAGAGCACAAAATCACAGAGTCAAAAAGCCGGGCTGTAATATTGTATTTTGGTATGTCAGGTAGAAGCAACTTTTTAAAATGGATTAAGCACAGAATATTTGTTTATAAACTATCCTATATGTTAACATTTACCTTATATTAAAGCACAGAGTATAAATACTAAATCTTTAAGAATCAACCTCTGTTCTGTATTGAAGAAAGACATGAAGCAGCTTATTGTTTTACATCATTCTCTTCTATTTCCCTCTCTAATTCTGGATAGGTAAAAGAAAATATCACAGCTAGCCTACGCAGCGCCTGGAGTCCTCTCTGTGCCTTGGGAAGGCTTGGCGAGTAAACAGTGTCTTTGCTGATTACAACTCCTCTCTCTCTGCAGCCCAAGGTAAGCTAAAACACTTTGATCTGCTATTGATTGTCTCCCTCCTTCTCCTTATTCCTCCACCCTCTTTCCTCGCTCCCGCTAAAACATAGGTGAGTCAGCCAGCGGCCCGAGGCACTGAAGCAGAAACCAGCAGGCACGCTGCTGTGTTTCTAATGGTGACCACTGAGGTTAATTGATACTCTCTCTGTGGTGTAAAAATTATAATTATGTTTAAGGGAAACTGAGGAGCTGTTTACAGATGAGAATACCAATACAGGTTCAAATACAGAATAGCCACAAAATGAGTGGCCTAGGAGTTTATTGAATAAACATTAGATTCTTAGATAGGCAGTGTAAAAAATGAATTGAGGAGCAAATGAGGAAAATGCTAAAAAAAAGAACTGATAAAACAATCTTGAAAACAGTACTGGTCAAGAGTCAGTTAGCAAAATTTGAAAGATAAGGCATTAAAATGAGAGTTGTGAATTTTTGAACTATCACAAAACAGTTAACAAAGTGCAGGGGGGCAAAAAAACACTGTAGATGTGCTTTGAGCTAAGGATTTTCACTTAATTTTTAGTATGGTGCAGGGAGGTGTGGGCTTTTTGGCCTTGTGGAGTTCCGAGCTAACCTCAAATTTGATTAGAAAATGGTAATTGAAGTAGTCAGAACCCTATTTAACAGCTTTGTGTTTTGTCATTTGCAAATGTGACAACCTACAGTAAACGTACTGAAGACAAAATGGTACATTTTCGCATGGTCCTGACTAGCAAACTCTTCCAGTCTTATGAGTGATTTTATAGTGGTCTGCCAGTAGCAGCTTCTCTGTAGCTCTATCATCACCTTTATAGATTCAATGGTCTGCTGGGAGAAAAACACATTTTTAAGATGACAAGTTCTGTGTGTCTAATGTACGGATGACATCAGTCTAACTTAAATTGAAAAGCACTCACTGATGTCCATATTTTTGAATGAGCCACATGGACTGTTTAGAAGGCAGTATCCCACTACAACTTTTGTGATTATGGATTTATGATTCAATCCAGTAGTAGTTACAAAGCTCAGCAAAACATCAGACATACATACAGTATGATTAAATTAGAATGGCAGCAACCAGCTCATTTGTACATAATGTGTTGTTAGTTGCTCCCATGATTTCGACCATCGCACGTAGCACTGCAACAGAGCAGAAGCCCAAAGGACCAAGGCCAGATGAAGGAATTGAAGAATCGATCAAAGCAGTGGTAGCAACAAGCTAAAACTGAGATCTATCCTATACTTTGGCTGTGCTTGACATTGGAGAGTGATTTAGTGGCTTTAGAGTGCTAAGTGTCATGTTCCCACACACTCTCCTTAATGAGAAAGTGTGGAAAAGAACTCACTATCTGCTTAGTCTGTTTTCATTTTTTCTTCTTGTGTAGCATGTCTGTTTCATTTCTCTCTCACACCTCTCTGTGTGAGGGGGGTGCAGCTGTGAGATGATGAAGTTTCAGGGAAAGGTGGATGTGCCATCCATTACAGGAGGTAGAAAGGTGCAGATAAATCACCTTATCAGCCCTGCCTTCTCCCCACTGAGCTCAGGGAGCAGAGCAAGGGGAAATCCATCAACCTCCACAAATGGGACATGACTCAGAGATCACTCTACTTCTATATAGGCCTCTGTACATACCTTACTCTGGCTTTAACATTGTGTTATAACTCAGACAAACTTCAAACCAGGCTCACGCAGACATCATGATACAAGATGCAACAAATAGTGAAGACTGTGCATCTAAAAAACATGTTGAAGCATGTATGCTTACAGTTGATATTTTCTGCCAGTGTGCAAAAATTAAAATCCCAAAAATGCCTTCATTACACAGCAGCAGTCTATTATGCATCATTTTCCTTGGTGGACACTGGGCTTCAGGATTCATTGCATTGTATTGTTTTAATAAAGAAGAAGATACAAGACAATGTAATACCAATGAATGTGTCCATGCTGCAGGAGCTGTCTGCACAGCATGGCTTTTGTCTTTTGCATCACTTCACAACAACATTTCCAGATAAGATTCTGCATAACCCAGTGTATAGTTACTTTGACCTTTTATTTGGTCAAGGTTAGGTAAAGGTTGCGGTTATGTTTAGTAAAGGGCTAATGTTAATTGTAGTTCATAAGCAATAAAAACTACTATGAGAAACTAATTCATCATTACTATCATCTAAAAACAAATATCTGCATGTCAATCATTGAATAAATTTTTATTGCATGTGCTGCATGCGGTCCATATGGAGAGCAAATTGTTGATTGCATTTACCTAAAAACAATCTCAAGACCATGGGCTAATGTCTAATGACAAGTTGGGTTTCTTTTAGTTTTTTGCAATTTGTTTGCATTAGTAAAGAATGAACATCCCATGAAGCAAGAAGTCTTGAATAGCAAATCTGCTGGCTACAGCACATAGCTCCACATCTTGGCCTTTGTCCCAAAAGGTTAAGTCAGCAGGCTAACTGATGAGTTCCTATATTGTCATCACCCTAACAGTCAAACCATTACTTCACATATACCTAAAGCTGATGTAGAAACCAAAAACAGGTAAATATTAATATATATACTTTAAATAGTTCCAGTTACTCTTATGCAACTAAACTGGAAATTTTCAATGCAGCATCTATTTCATGTGGTTAATTTTATTACCTCCACCAAAGAGGTTGCATTTTTGGTTTGGGTTATTTGCTTGTTAGGATTATACAAAAAAATTGCGGACAGACTTGCACAAAAATTTTGCCAGCAGTGGGACTTGGCCCATCTTAGAACTTGATAAGTCACGAAAACTGATACTTACCTGCCTTTTTAAAATATCGGCACGAGTGAACCTAGAGTATGTCTTGGGATTGCAATTATTATGTAACTGATGGAGGCAACATACAGCTGCAAGTGTTCTAGTCTATCCTTACATGCTAAAGAAGAAGAAGGATGCCCACAAACACAGGAAAAACTACAAATGGCACAGCAATACCACATGTGGAAGGTAGCAAATAGTGCAACTGCTTGGATAGTGCCGTCCGGCGCATTTTTAAGAAAGGGAGTCAGGGACTGGAAGTACCTTCATTCTCGGTGGATGACCAGGGAGTAATAATTGATTCACAAAAGGAAATATGCAAGCAATGATATTGTGCTTTTCAGACCAATGGAGGAAATACTTCCACTTTAGCTAAGCACCTAAAGGAGACCAGCATCTAGATCTGTTCAAAGAATTCAAGGTTTCAGTTCATATGAGCAGCATTTTAAATACTGAAATACATATTACCAAATAGTTTGAGACAACTGCCATTGTGGTTGTGACGTCAGCTATGTTCCACAGGCTAAAATATTTGCATTGGCAACCATTGTATAAATATAACTAACATTACACCTTATACTAACAACACTGATATGATATAAGCAATTTCCCCATAGGGATTAATAAAGTGTTCTGATTCTGATGATGTTGCTGCTACTTTCAAAAACATTGAATTTGTAAACAAAAAGTGGCAAACTATTGCACAACCAGCCCATAAATCACAGTACTGTTAGTTTCTGTACTGCTGTTGCTTTTCTGACCAAGAAAAACAGCTTTGTAATGTTCAGATGTTTTCATGGATCTTCTTCTTTCGGCTGCTCCCGTTAGGGGTCGCCACAGTGGATCATCTGCCTCCATCTCATCCTATCCCTTGCATCCTCTTCCCTCACACCAACCCTCTGCATGTCCTCCTTCACTACATCCATCAATCTTCTCTGTGGTCTTCCTCTTCTCCTCCTGCCTGGCAGCTCCATCTTCAACATCCTTTGTCCAATATATCCACTATCCCTCCTCTGAACATGTCC
>VUQH01010453.1:0-13806 GCA_015106775.1 Etroplus canarensis
CTCATGTTGAGAAGTTTGGAGACAAAGTCAGAGAGGCAAGGCTGAGATGGTTTGGACATGTTCAGAGGAGGGATAGTGAATATATTGGACAAAGGATGTTGAAGATGGAGCTGCCAGGCAGGAGGAGAAGAGGAAGACCACAGAGAAGATTGATGGATGTAGCAAAGGAGTGAGGGAAGAGGATGCAAGGGATAGGGTGAGATGGAGGCAGATGATCTGCTGTGGCGACCCCTAACAGGAGCAGCCGAAAGAAGAAGAAGAAGATGATCTCATCGACCTAAAATACATCAAAAATCTGTTTAAACAGATGAAAACACCAAAAATGTAATGGAGTATTACAGAGCCTTACATGTGCTTCGTGTACTATTGATATAAATGTTGGCCAAAATGCAAAAGTTGTTTTTAAAAAAAAATATATCTGTCAGACTATTTGCTTCTGTCAGCCACATTTGTGTTGTTGTTTATGCATGTTCCACTTCCACGGTTGATCATAATAACTCCACAGGTTGGATAAAAAGTATTAAAAAACATTAAAAAGCACTGATACTGAAACCAAAACAAACCACCCGTGTTTAAGAAATGTTGTTAGAAAGTTAGAAAGGAGTCAGTAACTTCTTTTTTCCATAAACCATTTTGTTGCATTGTGCTGGCTTGTGTGAGTGTGTGTGTGTGTGTGTGTGTGTGTGCGCGCATGTGTTTTTGTGGAGTTAAAAGGAAATGACCGCTGTGTAATGCATTTATAAGTAGCTTCACCGCCACCATGTAACAATTGTTTGATCAAAACATCTCATTCCCCTGCTGAAGGACAGATTATGGATAAGAAAGCCTGTCAGCATGCATGATTGTGTGTTTGTGTGTGCCAGAGAGCCGGAAAAGAGAGAGACAGTGTTTGTGTGTGCAACACTCATCCATCATGCTGGAGATGGGGAGAAATTTAAGGGTACAAATAATAATGGCCTCCGTGATCTGCATGAATGATGGGGCGAAAGGAATAAAAGAGAACGCAAGGGACAAACAGCCGAATGGAGATAGAGGGAGAGAGGGAGAGAGGGAGGGAGGGAGAGAAAGACCTGAAAATCATAAGAAAGAAATGGATAAAAAGAGAGGAGAGCATGAAGGAGAAAGATAGAGGGCTGGTTTCTGGCGCTTATCAGTTGAAGGAGGAGATCCCATTCATCAGGAGACTAGAAGATCAAATAATATGCTGGTTAGTTGAGAGCAAGCCTGTGTGACTGTATAATAAACTGTGAGCGGGTGACTGAGCTCCAACCCCCCAAAAACCCCTTTTAATAAGGCTAAGTTGCGTTATCGCTGATGGATGGGGAGTTGAGGAAGAAGGCGGGGAAGGAGAGGACGATGTAAGAGGAGAAAACAGAAAAGGATAAAGAAGAAAGAATGACGTGAGTTAGGGGGGACAACTGAAAGTGCTACTAATAACATTTAACACCATGTGCACATGTTTATTTATAGGTATTACCAGAATTACCAAATGAGACTTTACATGTCTATAAACTACATCAACCGAACTTTTCAGTGTCCAGCTTAATTGTATTTTTTGTTTAACTTTTTCTGTTTTTTATGTGGATGTGACAGCACTTAATACTGCATGGAGCTGTGAACAGCTGAACAATTGAGAATAGGGTAACTACCTAATTAATACCTGAAAGTGTAGATGGCTAATATAACATGATTCATGATTCATCTGTTTTGGTTTAGTAGACAATTCATCGTCATGCTGATGAACAGAAAGTTAATCATAACTGTCAATAACTATTTACTGCTTAACTGTTTAATTTTTCAAGCAAAAATGTCAGTCTCTGGTTGCATTTTCCAATGTGTGAGTAATTGTTGCTTTTCCCAATTTTATTTTTTACGTATTTAGCGATTATGTGCAACCCCAGTTCCAAAAAGGTCAGGACGCTTTGTATAATATAATGAAACAACAATGCAGTGATTTGCAAATGGTAATGTTCTATTCACTAAAGAACATAGAAAACATATCAAATGTCAAAAGTAAGGCATTCTGTTATTTCATGAAAAATACTAGATAATTTTGAATTTGATGGCATCAAAAAGTCTTAGAAAAGTTGGGATAAGGGCAACAAAAGCCTGGAAAAATAAGTTGAACTAAAAAGAAACAGCTCGAGGAACATTTTACAACTAATATTGCAACAAGTCAGTAGTGGGTATTGTTGGGTATATGTAATTGGGTTTATGTGATTGGGTATAAAAAGAGCATATTAGACAGGCAGAGTCTCAGATGTAAAGATGGGCAGAAGTTCAGCAATCTGCCAGAAGAGTGTCCAAATTGTCGAGTAATTTTAGAATATTCCATCATCTGCAGTACATAATATCGTCAAACATTTCGGAGAATCTGGAGACATCTCTGGTTGCAAGAGACCCAGCTGAAAACCCTATGTTGAATGATCTTTGGGCCCTCAGGTGGCACTGCGTTGCAGACAGGCATGATTCTGTCATTTAAATAACTGCATGGGTCAGAAATCACTGTTTGTGAACAGCGTTCACCGTGCCATCCGCAAATGCAGGTTAAAGCTCTATCATGCAAAAAGCCATATCAGAATCAGAATCAGAATACTTTATTAATCCCTGGAGGGAAATTATGCGAACATGATCCATAAACGCTGCTGCCTTCTTTGGGCTAAAGCTCATTTAAAATAGACTGAGGAAAAGTGAAAAACTGTTCTGCGGTCAGACAAATTGAAATTCATTTTGGAAAACATGGAAGCTGTGTCATTTGGACTAAAGAGAAGACAGACCCGCAAACTTGTTATCAACACTCAGTTCAAAAGCCTGCGTCTATAGGGGTGCATTAGTGCATATGGGACTGGAAACTTGCACCTCTGGAAAGGCAACATCAATTCTAAAAGGTATATACTGTACAGGTTTTACACAATATATGCTGCCCTCCAGACCATTCTTTTTGGCGAGGGCCTTGCGTATGTCAGCAAGACAATGCTGAACCACATACTGCAGCTATTACAACAGATGGCTTTATAGTGGAAGAGTCTGGGTGCTGGACTGGCCTGCCTGCAGGCAAGACCAGAACTGGAATTTTATGTCCGATAAGAATGGGACAACATTCCCCTCCCTAAGGTCCAACAGCTGGTCTCCTCAGTTCCCAGATGTTTACAGACTGTTGTTAAAAGAAGAGGGGATGCTACACAGTGGTCCTGTCCACGCTTTTGGAGATGTGTTGCTGCCATCAAATTCAAGAAAGTACAGTGACTCACTTTCAACATTTGATATGCATTTTAATGTTCTTTTGTGAACAAAATATTGGTTTATGAGAATTCCAGATCATTGCATTGTTTTGTTTATATTTTACACAGCATACCGACCTTTTTGGAATTGGTTTTGTAGTTGAGCAAAAAGAGGAAGTCATGTGCTAGCCACAATAAATACTAAAGTGCTCCTGTCTGTCAGGGACTGTTGTTGCGAAGAGATTGTTTTACATGAAGATACACAAAGTGACTTAGTTTTTAAATCTGTAACATAAAAGGGAGATGGTTAAAGCTACTGAATTCTTAAAGTCATGGACGTTATGGGGCTTTGTTGATCAGATCATTAGTAGATGGTTGTGTCACATAATTTATTCAGCTGTTTTGTTTTTGGCCTTTGACCTTTCCTTATTAAAAAGTTATTTTCCTCACTGTTGCTCACTGAGTTTAATTATAACAGGCTCTACAAGTGTTGAGTTTCATTCACCTTTTTAAATTTAGACTGAAGAGGAACTGTGCTTCTGCGTCTGCACAAGTCTGGTACCCTCAGTTTATCTCTCTCTCTCTTTCTCTCTCTCACACACACACACACACACACACACACACACACACACACACACACACACTTCTAATTCCATCTTCAGACATCAAAATTAGCATCTCTCACTATAAAGGTTGCTTGATAGATCCCTGCAGCATCTAACATATGCCCAGCACTGAAAAACACGTCAACCTGTTCATAAAGACACCTGGTTCGTCTGTACTTTGTGTCAAATATATAGACAAAATTCAAAGAAAAAAAATGCAGTCGGTGGAGTTATTTCAGTGGCCAAGAATGGCTTCAGATAATCTTTGTGTTTGTGCTTTCGAGTGATTTGCTTTAACACAAAATGTTCTTAGGAGAGAACAGAGGAGCGCTTGAATGTAAATGAGCTCAATGGACAGTGATACTCAAAAGAAAAAAAATGTCAGTGATGGAAGATTTTCAAACATTTGAAAGAGGGGAAGTATCCTGGAGGTGTTTGTCATGGTTGTTAAAGATTACAGATAGCTTATTGGCATTCATCTGTACATTTGTACCTCAGGGAAATGAATTGTGTTAACTCTTGTACTGACGTGCAACACAATAACATCTACTGAGGTGCTCTGCTGTGGAGACCAGTTGCTGTCAAAACCTTGTTAGAGCAATACTTTTTTTTACATTCTTAAAAGCTGTTTTGCTTACACTTTGAAGGGTGTGCCGGGTACACAGAAAAGTACAACCCATGTTTGATTTCCAGTTATTTAGAACAGTGTAAGAGCATCTGTACTGTATTGGCTTTTTCCACAGTAGATACATGTCAGTTCTTCTTCTTCTTCTTCTTTTTTTAGAGGTTATACCATGACATATTGGCTCTGAGCTGAGTTCTCTGCACTGACTGCTCCCAAACCAACGAAGTAGAGAGGATAACACAGAATATCTGTCTTGTGGCAGTAGCCTCAGGAACATCATGTTTATCCCCATAGTGTTTCCTTTGTGAAACTGCATTTTCTGGAGCATTTTGTTCAAATGTTTAGTTAGCTATCAGTCCGTGACAGATATATCATTTCATAGAAGCCTTCATTACTGAAAGGATAAAATTTCAAAAGCTAAGAATATAAGCTTAAATATCTTTTAGTTGGTGATGGATGGAGGGATAGAAAATCACATTATCCACCAATCAAAATAATTCTTAAATAGGTTGCTTTTCTTTTTCTTCTTAAAAGATACATGACAACTCAAAAATAATCAGAAAAACAACATGGTGTTAGGTCAGGCAAGCTCCAAAGTCAAACTCAAATCCTGCAATCCTCGCTGATATCAGTGCCAGCCCACATTAGTTAATATCTCAGCATTAAATTGCTAAATGTCAATATAATATATTTTACTATTCTTTAGCCTGCCTACAGTTGCATAACATTTGCAACTTTGCAACTCACTTCCACCACAGCTTCTTCATTTCATGTTTTGTCTGCGTGTGTGTGAAACTTTGCTTTCTGAGCCCGTATATGCATCTGAACAGAGTTATGCTGCTAAATATATGGGAATAAATATATTTGTTCTGATTTGTCACCGATATGCTTAAGATGTAGTTAAAAACTTAAACTCCTTGGTTAACTAGATTGTGTTTAAAGTAAAGAAAAGAATACCATGAACTAAACCAGTACTGATTAGACGCTTCAGGTTTTAAAGTGAAAGATGTGCACACCAGCCGACTTCATCCTGAAGAACTTTTGTGGCTATATAACTCTTCTTCTTCTTTCGGCTGCTCCCGTTAGGGGTCGCCACAGCGGATCATCTGGTTATGAATCTGCATATTTGATTTGGCATTTTTTTTATGCCGGATGCCCTTCCTGACGCAACCCTCACCATTTACCCGTACTTGGGACCGGCACTAGGAGTACACTGGCTTGTGGGCCCCTGTGGCTGGTTTTCGTGGCTATATAACTCAGTTGCTCTATATTGCCAAAATGTGCTTTCTTTTTCCGGACATAAAGTTCTCATCCCTTGGTTTTAGTCTATTCATTCAATATGGGTTGGAGAGGGTGGCACTGACAAAAAGACAGGAGGCAAAGCTGGAGGTGGCAGAACTGAAGATGTTGAGATTTTCCCTGGGAGTGACCAGGATGGACAGGATTGGGAATGAGTACATCAGAGGGACAGCTCAGGTTGAGAAGTTTGGAGACAAAGTCAGAGAGGCAAGGCTGAGATGGTTTGGACATGTTCAGAGGAGGGATAGTGGATATATTGGAGGAAGACCACAGAGAAGATTGATGGATGTAGTGAAGGAGGACATGCAGAGGGTGGGTGTGAGGGAAGAGGATGCAAGGGATAGGGTGAGATGGAGGCAGATGATCCGCTGTGGCGACCCCTAATGGGAGCAGCCGAAAGAAGAAGAAGAAGATTCAATATTGTATATTTTTATGTCAATAAACTTATTACTACTATTAACAGTGTGCTCACAGAAGACAGTAATTTCTTTCACACAAGCACAAGGGTACCCTTTTAGAATAAGCTATTTATAATTATTAGTGTAGTATAGTGGTTGACACATTTGCCTTACAAGAGAATGGTCCCTGGTTCAATTCCAGGTGGGAACTCAAGTCCTTCTCATTATGGAAGGTTGTGTCAGGAAGGGCATCTGGTGTAAAACCTCTGCCGAATTACCAATGTGGATTAATCCACTGTGGCGACCCCTTGGGGAAAATATAAGGGAGCAGCCAAAGATACATAAGCATAGGTTATTTGAATTTGCATTTTACAGAAGATTTAAAAAAAAATGCACTACAGGCTGAGAAATTGTGGCTTCTAGTATAACAGTCAACATGTATATTATGAAATCTCTAAAACTTTGGATTTCAAGATGCTACTTTTATTTTTTTATGGAATGACACTCTACTGCCCAGTCTGAGAATGGCTTTAATTTTAATGTGTCTTTATAGCATTGTGGTCTCCAAGCCAAAGCTCAGGCAACCCTAATGCAAACACTGATTGCATTTACAGACTACCTTTATACTGAGTAGAGTTGTGTCCGTGATGAGTACTCTCGCTTCATATGTGGGTGGTGTTTTAAAAAAACTCACCCATGTCACTTTTCTGTTAAAGGCTTTCTAATATTTATTTATGATAATGCCACAGAAGGACAAAAATTATGTTCCTTGTCTGTACCAAGGGAAAGATCACGGCTTATATTGCAAACACTGTTCCATTACAGCACATTTAAAGCTTCTGCATAATTTTAGGCACAGTAAATCTATTCATTGTAATGCTTGAATTTTTCACCAGTTTGCACTGGTATATGTTTCCACCAATGCAATTCAGCTTGATTTCACAGCATTTTTATTGTTACAATAACAGAATGCCACTGTGTAGGTTAAGGCATTGATAGAATTGTGAGGTTCAAGGACAAGGAAACAATTACAAGTTATGGGAAATGTTTTAGTGTCAACTGTTAAACAATGCAGTGTATTATGAGTCCTAATCGTATTTGCTGTCAGTGTATCTGTAAATTGTAATCTTGTTAATGTGTTTTTGTCGACCCTGGAAGATAAGCTTTTACCTTGGCATTTTGTTATGTCCTCACAGAAATAGCTGTGGCAACCTGTGTGTGCGTTTGTATATGGGATGCGTGTAGAAGGCATGTAGCCGTAGGTTAGCAGTGGGCGAGAGTGGTAATGCTGCTTCAGTCATAATAGGATCTGACGATGACTCATGCACAGCAAAAACAACAAATGCTCCTCTCTTCCCTCCTCTTATCTTCTCTTCCTCTTCTCATCTCAGTCTCCTTTTTTGTCTCTTTTCCCAGTATCCCTTGATTCTTTCTTTTCATATTCTGTGTTCTCTCTTTTATTTTCTTTCCCACCTCCTCATCTCTTTTTTATCTTGTCATGCATTATTCCCCCTTGCATCTCATCTGTTTGCCTTTAGTTGTTTTTCTTTGTTTTTCTTTCTCCTCCACCTCTTCTGTGATCGCTTTCAGTTTTTTCCTCGCAATTTTTTGTGTTTTACATTTGTAAATTATTTCTGTGTTCTTCTTCCTTTTCGTTTTCCCCCTTCTTTGGTTTCCTTTTCTTTTCCACCTCTTTCTGGCCCCAATCACGTTTAATCTGCTGTTCTTTTCCCACTGCAGTTTCAAACCATAGAATGATTTCCCTCACTGCATAGATTGTCATATTTTCTACCAGTCAAGCTCATTTTGAGAATCAGGAGGAAGTCCAGATGTTGTTTGCTTTACTGTGTAAATTTCAAAATTATGTCTGCTGAAATTCAGCAAGGAGCAAACTGGGAGGCTCAGTTCATTTTATGGAATCCCACCCTTTACTGAGGACAAAATGTAATTTCGTCTTCTGTGTCACAAAGCACTTATTTGCTGCTGTTAGTTTCATTACAGTGTGTAGTTTACAAGCTTAAAATTTTAACAGTCTCACAACTGTTTATTGCTGAACTCAAAAATACACATGGGCTACATCACTCACTGAGACAAAGAAATATTTAATATAAAAGTCTTGAACCATCCCCTATTCCTTTAAATTTTGCCAGGAAAATGGGAAATAGGCAAAATTGATTTCAAACGTGTACAAATAAATGCAAAGACAGTTGCATAAGGCAAAAACAGAGTTTATGAAGTTCTAATGAGCTTGAAGTCAATATTTGGTATGAACACCTTTCTTCTTCAACACAGCCTGATCGCTAATAGGTAAGCTTAATTGTAATTTCTTTAAGTAGTCATAGTTTGTTTGTTTGGACTACTTCTCTCCCGTTGACCTCTCTTAGCAAATGTCAGTAATTACTTCCTCCATACCTTTAACATGCTTGTTAGACCCCATACCTACTGGACAGTTCAGAGGTCTTGCCATTGATTAATGCTTGAGTTTTTAATAGCCCATTAATAAGGATAAATTGATATGTACTACAGACTTTTAAAGTGGCTGTAGTTAAACCACTACTTAAAAAGCCTGTGTGTGATCCAGCTGCCCTAGCTAATTGCAGACCAATTTCCAACCTTCCTTTCATTTCAAAAATTCTTGAAAGAGTTGTTGCAGAACAGCTGTATGATCACTTGCAGAGGAATGGTTTATTTGAAGAATTCCAGGTGGGATTCAGGATTCATCACAGCACAGAAATGGCACTAGTAAAGGTTACTAATGATTTTTTAATGGCTTCTGACAGTGGACTCATCTCTATGTTTGTTCTTCTAGACCTCAGTGCAGCATTCGATATAGTCAACCACAGCATTTTACTACAGAGGCTAGAATACTTTGTTGGTATTACAGGGAATGCATTACACTGGTTTTAATCTTATTTATCTGACAGATTCCAATTTGTTTATGTAAACAAGGAGTCTTTCTCACATACAAAAGTTAGTCATGGAGTCCCACAGGGTTCTGTGCTGGGACCAATATTGTTAAATTATCCAATATTATTAGAAAACACTACATACATTTTCATTGCTATGCAGATGATGCACAGCTATATTTATCCATGAAGCCAGATTACACAAATCAATTAGTTAAACTACAGTCATGTCTTGACGACATAAAGACCTGGATGGTTTGTGAATTTAAAAGTAGAAAATTACACCACAGCATTTATGGTTATGGTATTTGGCCCTAAAAATCTCAGAAACAGTCTTTCTAACCAGATACTTACACTGGATGGCATTACTTTGGCCTCCAGTGACACCGTGAGGAATCTTGGAGTCATTTTTGACCAGGGTATGTCCTTTAATGTTCAGATTAAACAAATATGTAGGACTGCCTTTTTCCACCTCTGCAGTATTGCCAAAATTAGAAACATCCTGCCTTAGAGTGATGCTATAAAACTAGCCCATGCAGTTCTTACTTCTAGGCTTGATTATTGTAATTCATTGCCATCTCGCTGTTGTAAAAGTTCCCTTAACAAGCTTCATTTGATCCAAAATGCTGCAATGAGAGTACCGACAAGGACTAGAAGAAGCTTCATTGGCTCCTGGTTAAATCCAGAATGAAATTTAAAATCCTTCTACTCAAATACAAAGTTTTAAACAGTCAGGCCTGTCTTATCGTAAAGACCTTATTATACCATATTTTCCCAATATAGCCATTGGCTGTCAGAGTGCAGGCCTACTTGTGGTTCCTAAAGTTTTTAAAAGTAGAGTGGGAGGCAGAGTCTTCAGCTATCAGGCCCCTCTCCTGTGGAACCAGCTCCCAGTTTGTATTCAGGAGACAGACACCCGCTCTACATTTACTGTAAGATTAGGCTTAAAACTTTCCTTTTTGATAAAGCTTATAGTTAGGGCGTAGTTATGCTGCCATAGTTTTAGGCTGCTGGGGGGCTTCTTATAATATGCTGGGCATTTCTTCCCCGCCCACCTCTTTTCAATCCCCATGCATTTATTTGCTACTGTTGCATGTCATTACTGTTGCGTCTCTCTCTCCTATAATCTGTGTCTGTCTTTGCTCTCCTTTCTTTCTTCTCTTTCCCTTCATCTCCTATCGGTCGAGGCAGATGGCTGCCCCTCTCCAAGCCTGGTTCTGCCAGAGTTCTTCTTTCCCACAGTCGCCAAGTGCTTGTTCATAGGGGATCGTCTGATTGTTGGCGTTTTCTCTCAAATACTGCAGGGTCTCTACCTTACAGTGTAAAGTGCCTTGAGCTGACTTTTGTTGTGAATTGGCACTATTTAAATAAAACCAAATTAAACTGAATAGTTCTTCAAATGATCCTCCACCAATTCAATAATATTGAGGTTAGTCTATGAGACTTGTTGCCACTGATTTTCAGTCAAGTTCTTGTGTAATTTGACAGACTGCTAGTAACAAATTGCCAAATGATTCTTTGCTAAGTTGACTGTTATGTGAAAACACAAAACTGATTTATGCCTGAGTGATTCGTAGGTCAAAGTTGAGTGGCTTAACATAAAAAAATAGTCATCTGAAAATGGTCAGGTACAAGGACTGGACTGAAAAATAACTCCAGAAAGCCTGTAGAACCACTGCTCAAGACCACTTTAAAAATTACAAGAAAGTCTGTCTCTTTAGGTGCAAGGAGATTACATCTAAGCTCTAAGGTGGTGTATTTAAGAGATCATAATTTCCTCATTTATTCCTTCCTTCATTCGAGCACACAGCATTGCTCACATAACATATCACACAACTAACTCACAAGTTAGTTTGAAAAAAGAAAAGAAAAGAAAAATTGTAGCACAAGGTTCCACCAACATTTTCAGAGGTTTCAACTTTATGTTGTGGCGTCTATTGGCGGAATTGGTTTCACCTTCTGTATGACAGCTACAGCAATCCCATCCACTTTTGCTGTCATTTCCAATTTTCATGGATAGAAAGATCACTTCCCAATCTAAGTCCCACCTATATAGTTTTTACTGACTGTGTCTATTTCCAGCCTAGAAAAACAGCTACCAATGAACCCAAGTATTTGAAGCCAAACAATTCATAAATGTGGTAATCAAGAGATTTTAAACCAGGCTATAGGTGAATCTCTTTGTGTCATGTATTCTTTCTGTTAATCCTGGCTTTAAATAAAAAACAAACAGTTATAACAGTGCACTGGTCATCTCACAATGTATCTAACTCTGACATAAACACCATCCAACACATTTGCATCTCTCTAGTATAATTAGGGACAATTATATAAAGAGGAGTCAATCACCTGCTTGCATATGTTTGCATCCTAATGTGGCAGATATCAGACTGTAAAGACTGAGTACTGCTTACCTGCATCTTTCAGTGGCTGTCACCGTAGCTGTTTGGGAAAAACGCTGCAGATTGTTTTTCACCTTGCAGACCTACACATGAATTTTCAGTTGTAACAGTGTAACTGACCTGCTGTTTGTCTCTCTTTCTTGATTAAAGTCCATTGTTCTTCTCCTGAGCTGATTGTTTTTTGAGGCACTAATATGTGTGACTGAGTTGCCCACATCAGAGCCCGTTATAGAAAGAGCAAGTACAATTTTGTTGATTAGTTTCATGATCCTCGGGTCCTTTAAAACTATATATATTGATAAATCTGACAAAAAAGTGGTGTTGACAAGTTTTCCTTTGAAGATTCCCAGAAAAAATGAGTTCCTGCAGAGGTATGTGCTTTCTTTCACCAAACTGAGATTAGCCCATGAATCGTGGGAAGCGATTCATGGTCCTCAGTGTGAAACTGTGTTCAGTGCATGCCCTGAATGGCAAACTCCATAAGTGGGAAAAGCAATGTCCATTCAAAATGGTACTCAATGAAAAATTCTCCTATGCTTAATTTGTTTTATGGACATTTCAAGTCTCTTGGTAGTGTAGAATGAAGCTTGCTGGCTACCCCCTTTACAAATGCCAAGGTCATCACCTTAAGTGACGATCACTTTAAGTGTGGAACAACCCCATCTCTTCTCTCCTGCTTTAATCTGAACTGCTTCTCTTTCCTTCCCATTTTGAACTTTTTTTTTTTTACCTCATTTCACATAAATGCTACATTAATTTAGCTTAATTAAGTTCATCACTTTTGATGGTTAGGCATTTCAGAGTGACAGAAAAATAGGAATGACATGCAACAAAGGTTCTTGACTGAATTTAATGGTTACACGGCATGACTGCTGGGCCACCAAGACACCTCTGTTAATCACACTTTCTTATCTTTTCTCCTTGTGTCTGTGTTGCTGAACCTCTCTACCTCTGCTCCATCTTCCTCTACCTTTATTTTCTTTGCTTTAACTGTCTGTTTTCCCTATTTCTACTGGGTATGCACATCAAACACCCAGTTCTTTCTTCCTCATTTCTCTCTTTTTCACACAAACACACATACAATATATTGCTCTCTGATGCACCATATGTCTTTGTGCTTTTCTGTCTATCTGCATCTCTGCTGTCAGTATCTACTAGCAGAGGCCACCATTTGTCTTGAACTGGGTGCTTCATCTGTGTTCCTTTTCTCATTTGTCCTCACTGCATTCTCGATGTAAACTGCTGCATGCCCTGCTTCACTCCCAGTCACTGGCATGGTGTACGCTACTGTTTTATAGCAACATCCAGGCATATCCACATTGCTTTTTTGCATGTCCTTCTTCCATGTCCTGCTCCTGCACTCTAAAAATATCCATTAAACTTTCTGCTGTTTTAAAGATTTTAGATTGTTTTATTCTAATCTGCTGCAGCTTCACTGCTTTTCTGTTGAACCCTGACATATCAGCCCGCCCTGTCCCTGTGAGTGAATGGTGTGTTGACAGGTCATTTTTGTAAAATGGTGGTTGTCAATAGGTAGTTTCATAATGTAGTTTTGAGATATGGTTAATGAAAGCAATTGATGGAAGGGCTGTCCAGAATTTTTGGCCTTCAAAAGTCAGCTGACTAATCAATATATACAGAGTCCCTTACACTTTGCACTGCTGTGCAAAAAGCTGATATCATATATTTTTTGTCCCAACAATGTACTGTGTCACATTTTCATATCACAATGTATTGAATTACAATGCATTGTTGTTACAGTGTATCGTTAATATAGTGTACACTTCAACTGATAGTGATGCTTTCTAAGTGGCTAAAATAAGTTTTGTTACAAACCCCGTCCACAGCAGCACATGTCTCAGCTTCTGTGCTGGTACTCCTGCCTGTCCTAACCCAAATCTACTGCAGAAAAGGGATCTGTCCCTTTAAACTCACAAACTGCATAGTTGAGTAAAATATTGTCTGCAGGGTTTGCCCCAGACCGGTGCCTAGGAGTTCGCATATTCTGCCTACCTCTGTGTTCACATGGGTTTCCTCTCACAAAGAAGTCAGTGTCCATTCTTGGGAAACAAATAAAAATTAAACATGTGCTAACAAATTGGCAGTAATATAGGCACTAGTGTGCACATTATCCATTACTGTCTTTATGTCATGATAACATAAATACTCACTGGCTCTGAAGATCTTGTGGCATGAGCCTTTTCATTCCCAAAATTTCTGGATCATGAGGAGAAAACACACACAGGCACACAAACAATATTAACCATTGGCTTACTGCTGGAGATGTGGGCAATGCAAAACACTACTTATTAGCTTCACACAAAACATTCTCATTATGACTGATCTGAAC
>VUQH01010465.1:5163-15405 GCA_015106775.1 Etroplus canarensis
GCCCAGAGGTTTTTTTTTTTTTTTCTATTTTCTCCCCTTTTTTATGTTCATCAGGGGAAATGTGCTGAATTTTGCCTTGATGTTATGTCATTATGGACTTGAGGGCCATTACTCAAAAAAAAAAAAAAAATCCTGGCGTGTTCTAACTTGTTGTAACTCCACAAATAATGTTAAATGTCTCGAGGGTGCATTGTTAAATCATGGTTTCTTTTCTGTTGTGAACCTGATTTGTCAAGTTTATTTTTTACAAGGCAGTTGGATAATGAGCAGCCTGAGCATCACGGACTACAACTAAATAGTCTTTACACCATGTCCTTTGCTGTGTTGTGAACTGTTACATGCATGACAGAGTGTATTCACTTTCCTGTTCAGTTCTCATGTATATAAGAAATCTGCAACTGAAATTGTGTACAGATTTTGCACTGGTTGTCCCCCATGTCACGTTTTCCAGTAATTGTAAATAAAAAAGGCAAATTCATCCTTATATGGAATTTTTTTGCTTTTACTATTAGTTTAAGTATTATGCTACTTAAAATTACTTTTCTGGATGTAAACTACATTCATGCAAGCATCAGACTACTAAATAACCAAATATACTCATATTCTGAGTTTAGATGGGACTGGAACGCAGTTAAAGACAGTTTTCATTAGAGCTGTTGCTCAAATGTTGCCTAAAAACCATCTCAATGGCCAAAAAGGCCACTGTAAAACCTATAATTTGAAATCTGTGGTAGAGCAGCAAAATTTAATGAAATACTCAAGTGAAACTGTCAAACTCCACCACAGCCTTATTAGTCTAAAACCATTTATCAGGAAAGAAGTGTTGATGTTGCTTGTACACGCTTTTACACACATGCAGTTAGTCACGCTTTAGTTGTAATCAATGATTACACATAATGATGCCTAACTAGTATCTAGTTTCACAGTTAACACTGAGCGTTTACTGTGGTCAACAGGGAGTTATGTTGTCATAGAACATGAAACAGTTTCAGTTTGTTTTATTTGTATGAGCTTATAATTGAGCAGGTGATGTTGCATGCATTATGAAACCAAAGAGGGAGGATGTGCAGAACAGCTTGTTACAAACATGCACATGGCCATATACTGTACTATGACTATTCTTTACAAACAACCAAGAGGTGGCATTCTTGTTCCTCATGTATATGGCTGTTACAAAAATAACTATTTACAAGAGCCCCCTCTTCAGTCGATTTCACTCCTTTAAGTAAATGTGTTAACTGTAAATGAAAACCAGGAGAGATAAAATTACATGTTTACAGTGTTCTTGGGGGCCAGGTGAGCTACCTATTGTAGGCCCTTTCCTTCTTGGCTCTTTCTAAGGCTTTGTCCATGGTCTTCTCATTCTCCCCTCTACACTTTGGGCAGTACCACTTGCCTTTGGGCTTATGATGAAGCCCAACGCAGGAGAAATGAAACCACTCAATGGGACATTCGTCATTATCGCAGCCAATCATCTCACCATAGGACACTTGTTCACACAGGCAGTACGTTGGCTCATCTGGATCAATGGGTAGGTCTGGAGGAGACACTTCTCTCTCAGACTTTCCTTTTGACCTTTTCTTCTTCTTTGAAGATGTTTTGGCCTTCTTTTCCCGAGACACCCCTACTTCCTCAGCATGTTCCAGACCGCCGTAGCTTTCTCGATTTTCTCCATTTTTCTGACGTCTTGAGCGTTTCCCTCCAGTCTTTTCACCACCACCTGAGCCTGACATAACCTCATCGCGTTTCTTGTCATGGTGGCCAGGTTTTCCTGGAGTGACTGTAGCCAACGAGGAGGACATCAAGGATGCTGCAGTAGTTGTCATGGATGTGGCTGTGGAAATGTGACTTTCAGGGACTTCTTGAGAAGAAAGGAGAAGTTCAGAATGCCAGTCTATTTGTCGTGTTCGGTTCTCAACCAACTCCACCTGAAAGAGAGAACATTCAGATTTTGTTTAGGTGGCCTGATTTTCTTTGACATGTAGACCAAACCATATATTAAGAGAGCCATGACGCTAGAATAGTCCTGAGTCTAAATCCACAGGAGAATTCCCATCCCTGCCCCCGCAGAGCCAATAAACATCTTAACCTGGAAACATACGTAGTGCTGTTGCTGTGATACATGTGTACAGTAGAAGTTCTATTTTCTATTTGTTTTAATAAAAGATGCACTTAAGTGTTCTCATCATTTTCACATCTCAACAAATGTGTCCATAACCACCCCATCTGATTAATAAAGTATTTTGATTATGATAACATTATTTATTTGCTCATTTGTTGCTGCCATCAAATTAAAGATGATAGTATTTTTCATGAAATAGTAAAATGTGTCACTTCCAACATTTGATATGTTTTCTATATTCTTTTGCAAGTAAAATTTCAGTTTATGAGATTAGTAAATCATTGCAGTTTATTTATATTTTACATGGCGTCCCAAACTTTTTGGAACTGGGGTTGTATTTTAAGGAATCCGCTTTGTGTAATAGATTTATAGCTTGCAAGAAAAAGCTTTTTTAAAAATAAATAAGTCATTTTAATGTAAATTCTATACATGTAGTTTTCAGTGACGACTGAAAATATAGTTTTGCCCCCCATTTATTTAGAAAGGAACTTTACAGTGAAAACAAGAATGGGCTGGCATTTATATGGCACTTTTCTACTCTTACTGACCGCTTAAAACACTTCAGACTACAAGTTATATTTAACTATATATTCACAAGTGTATGAATACTTAAAGGGCTTTATTCTATATACTTCCGGCACTCCAGCTGCCCCATATTCCATGGCTAACTTAAAATCACAAAGTAACCTAACACAAAAGTCTTTGGGCTGTGGGAGGAAGCTGCAGAACTTGGAGGAAGCCCACGCAGGGACAGGGAGAACAGGCAAACTCCACAATGAAAGGCTCCAGCCGACCAGGAGATTCTAGCTACGTAAATTCTTGCTGTGAGGCAACAGTGCTAACCACGACACCACTGTGCCACCCAAAATTTGACAAGACTTGTGTCTTGAAAAACTGAGTAAATACTTGTTAAGAATTTGCTTTGAAATATGATTTTTTTAAAAAGATGACCCTTTTAGTTAGGGTTATATAAAGAGACAACCTGTAGGTCACTTGGATGAATCATAAGTTTTAAAAATCAACTGATTAAGATTTTTTAAAAACATAACTTTCCCTTCAATTCTAAATTAACTGACAGAAAGATATGCTTCTTTTGTATCCAGTAATTTAGGCTTTGCTGACACCTAGGGGCTACCTGCCCTATAACACCTGGGATAGGCCTCAGCCTCCCTGGGACCCTGAAATAGAGAAGCAGTTATGAAAATTCATGCATGCATGGACAAATGGACAGATGGACATCTAGGGTCTTAAAAATGCTACTATAAATTAGTTGCAATGGGTAAACCCAAGTTTACAGATGGATGGATGCATGCCATATGGACTAAGGCTTAGCAGCTATGTATGTTTCACTCCCTGCTCTCTTTACCCCATTTCCTGTCTATCCACTGTGCTATCCATATAAAGGCAAGAGGCCTTAAAATTCTTTAAAAATAAATAAATGTGAATGCTTATTTTGAATTATCCAAACTATCCAATATAATCAGTTGTTACATAAGAGAGAAAACCCGATTCAACTTTGACACACCTAACAAGTCAAATTGGAAGGTTAACTATGGTGTTATATTTCTATAACTGTGTAGTTCGTATATGCAACAGGCTTGTTAAGTGTTTAGTGCTGGAGTCTTGCAAATGTTCCAATATCTATTTTCCTTCTACAGATTTCAGTGAAATGTAAATATGAAGCTCATTAAGGCCCAAAAGAAAAGACCCTTAATAATATCCAGAAAACACTTTTCTCCTTTTCATTTACTCATGGTAGGTTTTCTAACATATCTTTACAGGAAATACATTAAGATTTGAAGGTGTTTTTTTTCTTTTAACATACCATTTGACCAGCAATCTGGATCTTTTCATCTCCAAGCTCTTGACTGCGGATAAGTGCCCTCTGAATTGATAACTGAAGCTTGCGCCTCTGAAGGGAGTCAGATTCACGGCGATAGCGCTCATAAGCATCATCAAGCTCCTTCAGGACATCTGGAAAAAAAAATAATGTGAAAATATCAAACACACAACATTTTTGATAATTATGTGGTGCCAAGGGTGATTTGTGAAAGTCCCCTCAAATATAAGGCATTGTATTTTGGAGAGTGCCATTTGTGATACTTTCATACTTGAGTAGGGGCATGTGAACAGAACTACTTGTGGACATTAGAAGGAGAAAAACACCAGTAGCCCCTGTTTCATACAATGGGATCTGTGTGGAGATAGTGAAGGACTACAAATACCTCGGTGTTCACATTGACAATAAACTGGACTTCACTAAACACACAGAAGCCATCTACAAGAAGTGCCAGAGCTGGCTGTATTTTTTGAGACGACTCAAGTCCTTCAATATCTGCTGGATGATGCTCAGGATGTTTTATGAGTTTGTGGTAGTCAGCGCCATCCTCTATGCTGTCAAGAGTTGGGGCAGCAGACTAAGAGTGGTGGACAACAACAGACTCAACAAACTGATCCGCAAGGCCAGAAACATGACAGTGGTGTCAGAGAGAAGAATGCTGTCCAAGTTAAGGACAATAATGGACAATCCTTCACACCCTCTCCATGACAGGAGCACATTCAGAAACATACTTACTCTGCCAAGATGCGTCACAGAATGCCAAAGGAAATCATTTCTACCTGTGGCCTTCAAACTATAACTCCTTACTGTGACCCCTTGACATTTTCATATTGTAAAAATTAATATTTTACATATTGTACAGTGTTTAACTTTAGAGTTATTTATGCAACATGTGGAAATTTACACAGAAAGATGTGTTTATTTTTTCTCTCTCAAATTTGTATCTGCTGCTTTTCAATTTTATACTTTTTTATTTATACATGACTGAGCGTCTGCAACAAATTACAATTTCCCCCCTAGGCTTTTACCCTCATCAATACAGATAGGGTGAAAAATATGACCAAAGCGACAACATGACTTCTGGTTAATCTACCATGTCAGAGGAACTGCATTGCAGTACAGGGCTGTTGTACACACCTAGATTTGTTTTAGATAGTTGAAAATATGGCAGGTAGAATGAGTCATGGCTGTGAACTATTACTACGACATGACAATTCTTATGAAGTTTAGAAAAGTTACTCATCAAGTTTCTGGGGGCAAGTATCGGTTAAGTCTGCTGTAACTAATTTGTGTTTTGATCAGGCATTATGTACTTTAAAAAGAGCTGAGACAGTATCAGAGTTGGTTAGCAATTAGTGCAGACATTAAAATGTATTTTAAAAGTAATTGTACACTGCAGCTAGAGTACTGTGCAAAAGTCTTGAGCTACCCTACATTTCTTTACATTTTGCCAAGGAAAACAGGAAATAGCTACAATGATTTTTTTGAAACGTGTGCAAACAAATGGTAAGCTGCCTTTATTCTTCAACACAGCCTGAACTCTCTTAGGCAAGCGTTCTTATCATTAATTTAAGTAGTTTTCAGGAATTGTTCTGCAGGCTTCTTGAAGGACATTTCAAAGTGCTTCTTTGACGTTGACTGCCTTTTGCTCTCTTCTTGAAATGATCCCACGCTTCTTCAATGATGTTGAAGCCCAGGCTCTGGGGAGGCCTATCCATGCCTTGCACAGTTCCATTGTTTATGTCCGTGTGTGTGTGATTTTTTTTTTAATCCAGCTCGGGATTTACTGCGTTTCAGTGTGCTTAGGAATGGCTAACGTGCTGAAAATAAAGTCGTCGCTAATCAGACACTTTCCAGATGGTACTGTATGGTGGATCAAAATCTAACGATACTTTTCTGCAATTATAATTCCAAAAATTTTGACAGGATCCCCAACACCACTGGCTGAAATGCAGCATCAAACCATTACAGAGCCCCCAATATTTTACAGATGGCTTTAGACTCTCGTTGTTGTACCCCTCTCCTGTCATACTGATAAAATTTGAATGAAAAATTGCAAATTTGGATTAATCACTCCATAAGACCCACTGCCAAGGACTGGACTGAAAATGAGTGAAAAAACAGCCAATGTGCAAAGAAAAACTTTTAATGATCTTCACAAAGCCTGCATAACTATTGCTCATGACTGTTATAAAAAAAAATTTGTAAAAGTCTGAAGTAGAAACAAATAAGGGGTAGCTCTAGACTTTTCCACAGCACTGTATATAGCTAAAATATGGGATTTTATTCATCTCCTGTTGGTAAGCAGTGTCCCCATAGTGTAGTGTAGTGGTTTACACATTTGTCTTACAAGTGAAAGGTCCCTGGTTAAGTTCCAAGTGGGGACACAAGTCCCACTTACCATGGAGGGTTGTGTCAGAAAGGACATCCGGTGTAAAACCTCCTCTAAATTATCCGCTGTGAGGGAGAATTCAAGGGAGCAGCCGATGGTAGGCATGTGTGAACAAACAGGTGGAATTAACCTACATAAACACGTTAGTATAATTATACTTTTATATACTAATGTGTTAATGTAGGTTAATTCCACCCATGTGGTCAAACATTTACAAATCTTTCTAGGCTACATTAAATTTTATCTGATTACGCCATATTCCCACGTACATGTAAACATCAATGTGAGTAATCCAGACTGTCTAACTTCTTTACCTTGATACTTGGCATCAATCTCCTTCATGAGGGACACGCTCCTCTGCAAATCAAAAGGAAGCGATTCCACCAGATCCAAGTACTCCTCTACATAGTTCACAACAACATGGCCTGGGTCACCATTGGTCGGGTTCAACATTGTGGTTCCCTTTCCCCCGGAACACTCCTTCACCTGTTAACAATACAACAACATTTTCATTGCTGCCGTACAGTCATGCAATATTCCCCCCTGGGATAGAAAGGTATTCTGATTCTGAGTCATGGTGCTTTGCTAAATTTAATACTCAAGTTTGCAAATAAATGTCTCCACAAGGCAACTATTACTTCATTGCATCAGGCGTTTTTGATTTACAAGAATATGCACTATGATCACACGTATTTCGTTTTTTATAATACTTATCAAAAATCCGTTCTGAGATACAGACACCAACTCAACATATGAAACGTGGGAGGGAGCAGCCGATCTGCAGCCATCCTGCAATCGCTACGCGTACTGCGAATCTGCAAAGAGTTAGCTAGCCAATAGTAAATAATCACAAAAAGTGTATGAGAGCCGAGTGAATTTAGGTGGACGAGAAATTACATGAAGTTGCTAGGTGGTCATCACGGTGTTTTGTTGCAAGATCTCCGAAAAAAACGGAGGAAAAAAAAACTAGCTAGTAATGTGAGCTCGCAGTGTTTTCCGTTGAACTGTAATAATTCTGGATATGTGGAAAACTCATAAAAGGACATTCAAACACGAAACAAACCGATCACAAGCCCACGACTGAGCTCGAATATTTAATCGCCAACAGTCGGGGTCCTGTGTGTGTGTGTGTGTACCGTTTGTCAAAGCTAACAACAGCTAGCCCAGTCCACGTTCACGTCAAGTAAGGGCACCAACTTTTCCCAGTTTGCGAGTTTAAGATGCTCTTACTCCACGCGAAATACTCGTTAAAATGTGACTTTTAAAATGCGACCTTAACAGGCTGTGCTCGCTGGCTGCTCAGGGAAAATTTTATCCCAATGTGACAAACACAACGCTTAGGAAAACGTTTAAAACCACTCTATTCACACATTAGACGCGCACTAAATAATCACAGAACGGTTTAACTGACACGATACGAGAAAACCGAGCGCACTTGAGTTACTTTGGCACCTTATAAACGGTCAATTTTTCACCACGTTTGCTTCAGTCAAATTGTTAGCTGGGTTAGCCTGTTAGCTCATAACGTTACTAAACGAATTTCGCCATTATTGGAGAAACAAACAGCAGAAAATAAGAAAGGCGTGTGTTGTTAATTTGTTAGCGGAGGACAGGTGAACTTACCTGTGAATATTCCGTAGATTACCTTAGACGCTGTGATGCTGCTGTGGGTTTTGTTGCTAACGCTACGTTGTATCTAACTCCTGTGTAGTTCTGCAGCATCAAGCGGTACGAGTTGTTGGCTTCCCCCCAACCAACTATGCGCATGCGCGGCACTTCCGCTACATTTTACATAAATCACGCGCCCCACTCCCCCCTAGCTTTCAGCTTTCAAACGATCGGTTTCCCACCGTGCTGTGACATACTGACAAACCGTGAGACTTCATTCATCCAAATTAGACATTACAGCAGCTCCACAGAAGCACACAGAAATGTGAACATGTAACAATAATAATATAGACTAAAACAGACATTAGAAATGCCTTAAAAATAGATAATATATCAGAAAAACACATAATATATACATATATGTACACTGAAATTAATATTGCCTCTGTATGAAACTAATAAAAGCAAATACATGGTGTGTATATAATGTTATGTGGTGTGGCTGGTAGGAAGAACACATACTACTACTACTACTACTAATAATAATAATAACAACAATAATAATGTAAGTGTTATTCAGTGCATCAGTGTAGTATTCATAATAAATATAAATACATATATTTGCTAAGTGAAACAGTGGTAACAGATGATTGCATGATGATTTCATCATACAGTCTGAGAGCTGAGGGGATGAAGGATCTGTGGAAACACTGTTTTTCATTGCGGGTTTCTCAGTTTGTCACTGAAGGAGCTGCTTAAGGCTCCCACAGGGTCATGCAGAGGGTGAGAGATGTTGTTCATGATGGATGTCAGCTTGGCCAACATTCTTTTCTCACACACATCCTCTACAGAATTCAGAGAGCGGTCCAGGACAGAGGTGGCTCTTCTTATCAGTTTCAGCCCAGTTTCCTTTTGTCCCACTCTGTGCACCCACTCCCCCAGCAGATGACTGCATAGAAAACTGCAGATGCAATGTAGAATGTTTTTAGCAGAGTCCTGCTAACTCCAAATGACCTCAGTCTCATCAGCAGATGAAAGCAACTTTGGTCCTTCTTATGCTGGACATGTGTATTTGGTGTCCAGTTCAGTTTGTTATTGAGGTGAACACTCAGGTACTTGTACTCCCCCACCATCTCGATGTCCTGTCCCTGGATGTTCACTGGTGCAGCCTGTAGCCCCTTGCTGCAGAGGTCGTCACCATCTCTTTTGTTTTACTGACACTGATTTAAAACTGGTTCACATCACACCAGTTTACAACATCTCTGATGTACCTTTGGCTGCTCCCTTGTATTCTCCCCACGGGGTCGCCACAGGAAACCACAATGGTAATTTAGAAGAGAACCCAGCCACAGGGACCACATGTGTGCTCCTAGTTCCGGTCCCAAGCCCCGGTAAATGGAAGGGTTGCATCAGGAAGAGCATCCAGCATAAACTCTTTGCCAAATCCAGGATCTGCTGTGGTGATCCCTAATAGCAGCAACCTAAAAACGAAAGTAATTTGGCAGAGGTTTTACACCAGATGCCCTTCCTGACACAGCCCTCCATGGTGAGAGGCTTGTGTCCCCACTTGGAATTGGACCAGGGGACCTTTTCCTTTTGAGGTGAATGTGTAAACCACTACACTACAGGGACACTCTCTGATGATGTCCCTATATCGCAGTTCCTTCACCTCTGAAATACATCCAGCAATGGCTGTATCATCAGAGAGCTTATGAAAATGGCAGCTGCTAGTGTTATATTTTAATTCTGAGGTGTAGATGGTGATTAAAATTGCCCAATAATTGTATGAATAATTTATTTATTTTTACAATCCTTGATATCCACATGTGGCAAAACTACACACATTCCTCAATCAAGTAGAAGAACAGATATTTGTATTAAAAAGACTGGCAGTAGTTGAAGTACTGTTTCAGCTTCTTTATTCAAGTAAAACTGAAAAAGTACAGACTCGTTTACAAGAGAGTAGTAAGACTTGCTATGATGTAAGGTTTGGAGACAGTGGCACTGACAAAAGGACAGGAGGTGGAGCTGGAGGTGGCAGAGTTGAAGATGCTGAAATTTTCACTGGGAGTGACCAGGATGGACAGGATTAGAAATGACATTATTACATCAGAGCGACAGCTCAGGTTGGGAAGTTTGGAGACAAAGTTAAAGAGGCAAGGTTGCGATGGTGTAGACATGAGGAGGGATACTGGATATATTGGACAAACATAGAGTTACCAGGCAGAAGGAGAAGAGGAAGACCACAGAGAAGATTTATGGATATAGTGAAGGAGGACA
>VUQH01010472.1:6060-21895 GCA_015106775.1 Etroplus canarensis
ACACTCTCTCACACACACACACACACACACACACACACACACACACACACACACACAAGACAAAAGAAAACACATGAACACCCACACAGCTCCTTGTTCTGGAGTTGGGGAGAAGAACAAGCCAGATACTGGCATTGACCACAGGCCTCGTTAACAATGCCAAAACAAAATGCTGCACTAATCCCAATTAGGCTTCTGTAATGAGGGGAGCCTGCACACAAAGAGAAAGTGCCAGGCTGCATCCCCAAAACTCAATTACACAGTCATCCAGGCAAGGAAAGCAGTGACAGAAGTCAGTAATGTGTGTATATGTAAATTTGTACGTGTGTGTGTGTGTATGCATGCAAGTGTACAGATATGGCTCTAACTATAAAGGAACAACAATGGACACGGAGTGGGGAAGCAAAGGGATTGCGTGGGTGCGGAAGAGGCTCTAACTCTAAAAGAGCAAACACAGAGTAAGGCTTAATTCAAAGTCAGTGTTGTTCTTTAAGGGAACCTCAAGTTCACACATGAAGTACCTTTGAAGCTGCAGCCAGAAGACATTTGAAATAGTCAACAACTGCAAACAAAATTTGTTGCACAAGGTTATCTGACATTAGATATAGGTCAGGTAAAGGTCTTCATTGTGCCAGTTGGTATTATGGAACCAACCATTGTAAGTTAGTCCAAGTGGGGGGAAAAAAAAAATTAAAATTCATATTATGCCTGCTGGGGTGGGATCTAGTCTTACTTCCATGTTCTTATGTTTTGTCACTATTACTGATAATCTAATACATTTAGGACGTGAAAAAAAATGACATGGGAGCTAATTTCAAAAATCTTATTCACATGGGACTAGTATTATCCCAGGATTTCAAGTAATTTGTAAAGTTAAATAATTCTCCACAAAAATCCTGCTACATTTTGCCAAAGACAGAGGTTCTGTGATATTTTAAGTCCCATGCAAAAGGGCATTGTGGCAGATTCTACCTTTTGTCCCCTCACCACACATTTTTCTTTCTCTGTGCCACATTATAAATGGCACAGTGGATAGGAGACTTTATTGCTACACAACTTGGAGAGCCATTCATAGACAGAGCAAGCTCTTCTTACAACGAGGGAAATTTTAAAGAATGATAATATGGATTCATGGCAGCATGTGGTCAGAAACATTCTCCTATCTTTCAACAGGCCTAAAAATTATGTGGCAACATATTATACAGAATTATCTTTATCTTTATCTCACCCATATGTGCTCACCATGTAACACCCATAACAAGGATGTGGTAAAACATATGTATGTTTGCGCTTAGCCCAAGAACCATGAGGACTCCGCATATCTGAATATGGCTAAAAACATACTTATGTCTCACTGACCAGAGCTGTATAATGGCACAGCATCAAATCGAACTGAGTGTGGATGCCCTTTGGACAGGGTCTCTTTTTAAAAATGAATATACAAAAATTATGTTTTGGCTTGTTGTGTGCAAAATAAATAGCTCAACAAGGCAAACATTTTTTAAAAAGCACTGTAAAGTATTCTCTTTTACAGAAACTGACAACCCCACAAGTGTAAGTCAAATCAGTTAATATCATGATGCGTGTGCCTTACTGCCTGAGCTATGTGCACTTGGAAATTAGGTCTTTGAAAGTCTGGCACCTGTTCTAATTGAAGCACTACATTCTATAATAATGTTGCAGTTATCAAACTTGAGTTAATTAAAGTATTAATGGAAAATGTTACGGAAGCTGAAATGTGCATGAGGATTCACTGTTTGGCAGGCTAAGCAGGCTCATGGACAAGTTTTTTTCTGCACATAGAAAAAATCATGGTAAAAAGCCATTCATACTTTCTTAAGGCAGTTTTACTTCAGAAGCAAGTTATTGTGATTCTCTTGACTGTGAGAAAACCCCAGAATAAGTTGAGATCATTTCATTTCAATACAATTACAGTGTGATCTGATCATACATTTACAGACCCTTCACAAAAATTCATATGACCTGCAGGCAGGAGGCATATTCAAAATGTGCCACTGATTTATTCAAAGATTGAAATTGATTTCTTAACTTTTTTCTGTCCAAAGTTTGTGATACTCCAAAGTTTTGCGAATTCTGTGTCTGTCTGTGAGAGTGTGTTGGTATGATAATGAAAATGTATGAGATCGTGATGTGCTTCTGATGTGCTTTAATGCTTCTGTTCTTATAAAAGGAAAAATTTTCATTAAAATTATGTCTCTTAAATGGAATAGGAGGGAATAATTTAAGCCATAATACCTGTCGATTTAAACTCGAAGATGACAGATTGTCAGAAATGGCATACGGCGAGGTGATCATACGCTAACTCACTGGATTAATAGTCCTTGACTGATGTTTAAGTGTGGCTGTGTAGGGGGAATGAGTGAAAGTCTCCTGTAAAAGGTCACCCAGTCCCTGATCAGACAATTTAGAAGCAAAAAGGGAACTGCTACTGCTTATGCCATTAAATTTTGTGCTCACGAATGAGTCTGAATTTCTTAGGAATGAAGAAAAAATACATTCATCATGCAGGAAGATTTTTCTCCAGACCTTTTATCAAAGTATTACACGGCTGCAAAATAGCAGACAAACTAAAATTTAAAAATAATAAGATGGTGGTTGAGTTGGATAATGGGTTGCAATGCTATTACAAGGCCTGAAAGGCTGGTGTTTCAGTCTTCGCAGAAAAATGTGTGTGTGCACCAATTGGTGGAAATGTGCCATTTTCATTTAATTCTTTTATCAGTTAATGTCCCAGGCAAACTTACCCTGGATTTTAAGCCTACTGCCACCACTAAAAAACCTCAAGAATGCCTCACCTCCAAATCCCTTCACACATGCATGCGCAGCAATAATTGAATTCCTCCTATTTTCAGAGTAATCTGTAGAAGCCCTCACCTCTGGCTATTTTCATGTTCATGTTGCTGCCATTCAAAGTTTGAATGATGGTAGAATTCTGATAAGCTGCCTTTATGACTCCTGTCACTGCACACACAGAAACACACAAACATAGCCATGCATACATTCACATCATGCTGAATCACACTGCATTTCTCTCTAAGGGGAAGAATCTTTTATCTGTCACCTGTTTCTCTTGATGACTTCATTTGAGTAATTCCCTTGAGGAGAGATAGTAGGGGAAACATTAAGGAATGGTCAATGACTAATTCTCTCTCTCTCTCTCTCTCTCTCTCTCTCTATCACACACACACACACACACACACAGAGGGAGAGAGACAGTATACAGCTCAGCAAAATAAATTAATAGAAAAGCAATCTGTTTCAATATGAATTACAGTACCAATCAGTCCAAGTAGGATATCCATGGCTTTGGGTGGTGCGTTGAAATGATGACATCACTTCCCTCTACAGTATATTCTCAATATTCAGAAAATATTTCAGTACCATTACAAAGTAAAGGTAAATTTAGCAAGTTAATCCGAATGGGAATAAACAGAGATGGCATGGTTTTGCAACCTGGTAATAACTCAAGAATTTCTGTAATTTCACAGGTAATTTTGACATCACACAATGACAGAAAGCCATTCATTCACTGTCAAATAACAGAAATTGCATTATCCCAAGATAGCCCCATACTAGCAGGATTACAGTAATTGAAAACAGCAAAAAGTGCATTTGCATCCGCTTTTGTGTTGCAGAAAAGGATTAGTGACAAGGGTTTACAAACTATATTCCATGAAATAATAGTATGATTAGAAAACATTTTTTTCTTGTTCACTGAACAGGTCAAGTGGGGACTGAACCATTTATAAGCGTGTAGAAATTAAACCCCTGTCTTTTATCATGTCCATTTTCTAATCCTTTTCATTTCCGTCACTCTAGCTTTGTTTCAGAGCTGCCTCACTTTTTCATTGTCCTCTACTGTGAGCTTCCATGTTTTTTTTTTATTCTCATTCTTCACTGTGGGCCCCCCTGTCTTTTTCTTTTGGGCATTAATTTCATCAGCATAGGAATGTGGGACACAAGGTCTAATTTTCATCTCTACCTCATAAAAATGGACAATAAGGAACTGGTAGCTGAAAGTCAATCTCAGTAGAGCAGACAATTAAAGCTCCCTTTTTCTATTTTAATCTCAACTCTGTCCAATCTTGCACTCGGTTGTTCTTTCTCTCCATCATTCGCCTGTTTCTTCTACACTTAGTTATCCAGGCCAATAAGAAAACAAGAGCTGGTGGTTATCTGTAATTCCAATTACAAAGAAACAATGATTAGAGGAGAATCAGAGCTCTAGCAATTACAAAATACACAAACTTGCAGACTTCCAGACATTCTCTTTAATTAGTCCCAAACGCTTAAGCTGTGATGCACAAATGATTCATGTTTTTAAACTGAGGGGGAAAATCCCTTTTTTTCCTGAACTGACAGACCTAGATCATTGATACAATTCCTGTGTAACTGTGCTTACAAAGATAATGTAAATTTACTGGTTCTGGATCAGGAGTTCAAGAAAACATACATCCACATGTAAACAGTCACATGAAATATTTGTGTCATCTACCAGTACCAAAATATAATTCATCTGACATAGCTGAAGACCTTATAGAAATAGAATTTTCCAGAGACAAACTGGAAAACATTATATTATATATTATATCTAAACGTAAAACTACTACTTTCACTCTGTGTTGGATTTTTATTCATCTGTACTGTAAAGCACCTTTGACACATTTGACTAAATGAGCACAGAGAATATAGCTTGTTACATTTCAGAATTCATCCTGCCACTTCTATCAGGAGCTACATCATCAATAAACAATGGTGACACAGTTCCACTGGCAGCCCTACATGTTCATGCCATAACACTGCCTTGAACAGCTTTGCACTTGCTCCTTTGCAAGAGACAAAATTAGGTTATTATAACAAGTGTTTGGTTTAACATCACCATAGTGGTCCATGTTTGCAAAAAGTCTCATATTCAAAAAATAAATGAAAAAAATCAAATGGTGAAGCCATTCCACTGGGATTAATAAATTATTCTAATTCTGATTTATTTACAGTATTAACCTTGGATTAGTATTTGCAATATTCAGATGGACAATCTAAACTTTCTAAACCATTCTTTCAATTTTGATGAATTTGGGCTTACATTGACAGAAAAATGTATTAAGTAAGAAATACAACTATCAAATTTCAAATCTTATGATATTATCTACAGTATATTTGACCTTTTGACCTCTATTTTGACATTGGATTTGACCTTCCTAATGTCAGGGAATCTGTGTTGCCACACAGTAAAGTTACATGTTCTACAAGGTAAATTAATTCCACGAGTAACATGTATTTTTCTTTACTAATATGCTTTTTTAAAGTAGAGGAACTAATGTATTTAACATATATTTAAATTGTTACAGAATGCAATTAAAGTTACAATTAATGATTAAAACTCAGTTATCTAAACAACGTAAAATGTTTTTAAAAAAACTTGGAAATGGGATCTATCAAACTATTTTAGCTATTTTTAACTGTTTGTCATTTTTATCATCGGCACATCTGATCGATGACACATTTTACAATAGTTTAGATAACAATATGGTGAGTTGATTGCTGATAAATGATGTCAGGGACCACCTGCCAGTGTTTTTAATTTATGATTACAATTTTTAAAAAATCTTTGGATAAGGAATTAACTTAAAAATGTGTTAGAGCAGAATAAGCAAATATCTAAAAAAATTATTTACTTCAACAGGACTGGGAAAAAAATACATAGAGATAGGAATACTAATATAGTTTATAATGAATTTCTCAAGAAATTCAGAAACACTGTATGGTAAGAACTGTCTAATTAAACAAACTGATAAACACAAATACTAAAAAAAAGCCTTGGATGTTGAAAGGATTGCAAAATGTGTGTAAAGAGAAAAACACATTATACAGAGAATTAATAAAATATCACACAAATTAACCTGAAAGTAGGTACAAGAAATATAAAAATAAGTTAACAAGTATTATGAGAATTTATAACAAAAACAATACTATAGTAATTTATTAGAACACAGAAGAAAATTTTTATTAAAGGTATATGGTGTACATTAAATAGCATAATTCGTAATAATCTCGGACCTAGCAACTATCCTCTACATTTTATTGATGATTATAAGAATATCTCTGATATGAATGACATTATCAACAAGTTCAATGAATATTTTGTAAATGTTAGATGTTTATTAATGGAGAAAATTCCTGATACTGAAATAACTATATATTAAGATGTTAGTTGCACTGAAAGAAATCCTCATTCTACTTTAATTAGCACTGTTTAAGAAAGAGAAATAATTGTAAGTTAATAAATGCAAAAGCAAAACCTCTACTGATTGTGATAATATTTACATGAAGATTGTTTAAATGGGTATTGATGGCATTTCCAAAAATTGACAGAGTGGATTGACACAGAGCACAAAAGCCTCAGTTCGTGCATTGTTAATATATTACATGCAGAACAGTCCACTTGCATCTACCCCATTTTTTAAAATATTGCAGCCTCACACTAATTTCCCAGACTTAGTAAATGTGTTCCTAAGTCTTCTTAATAATTAAACATTTAAAAATCTGTACTCAGCCACAACCTATGTGTCTTCAGCAGGAATTTGAAATAGACTTTGAATTGACATTTGACATTCAGTCTGCCTCAGCAGGAAAAGTCAAACACCAGGGGAAGTAGTAGCCCAAATAGCCATGTGTTACTCCTTCAAATACCAAAAATAATATACTTCCTACTAGGCATACTGTTTTGGCAAATAAGATTGTCTTCAACCCTGGCTAGAGGGCTTCATTACCTTCATTTTTTTCCTATTATTTGTGTCAAAGCAAAGGGGTGAGAATTAGGTTGAGGATTTGACTGCTAAAAGGGGAGGCGTGTAAATTGAAGATCCTCTAAAAAATGCCATGCTTAGCTGAGCCAAGCTGGCTTAGTGCTTTCAGTGGGTGATCGCATTTCTACTCTTTCCAAAGGAGGCCCTGGCACTGGAAAGTGCTTACTCAACACAGAAGACTGGACTCTCATAAGACATAAATACATAGCTTTCCAGAGCACCAGAGACAAACAGTATGTTTGTATCAGACATTTAAAATCAATTATCCAGCAGTTAATGTAAATGGAAATGCTTTTTCAAAAATAACCAGCAAAGGACACAATCCATCCTTGCTGTACTACAAAGGCAAGGGAGCAAGTCAAATGAGAGGACTAAAAAACCCCAATCCATTACATATTACTATGTATCTCAAACCACCAGACAGTCAAGAAGAAAAGCAAATCTCCTGAAACCCATTATAAAGGGTACGCTGTAGTAGGGCAATCAATGTCACTTAACACTTTCTAGTGAACCCTGCCCACTTTAGTGTGAGTGAATGATAGTTGAGCACTCAGCAATCTTAATTTGTAAAATATTAAAGGCCTCTCATAGGCACTTTAGCTTTGATGGATGGTGCGAACCTGTCCCAACTACTATGACGTCACAGCAATGACCTACCCTCTTGGACCCACTGAGAGGAGAAATGAAGGTAGGAAAAATATTTTGTGGTGAAGTTAGCAGGTTAGTGAGGGATCTTCTCCTACCACTGAGACAACATAAAAGGAGGCCTAAATCTAAAGTACGGCAAGACTTCTAAAGAACCATGGAATAGTGATTTGATTTTCTTTTTTTTTAGATCACTATGTTGTTCTAAAAGCAGTGAAGAGATGCTTACTGCTATCTAAATATGTAAATGTAAAATGCTTTAATTTGAATTTTACTATATTTAAATTCAGTCAGTACGAGCATGAGAAGCAATCAGAAGCTAACTTTAGCAAAAAACAGTAAGGTGCGCATGATGCTTATTGTAAATAAATATTTGTTTCCATGTTGTTGTGGGGACACTGCTTTCAGAAATAAAAGGTAATCCACTGAGTTTTATTTACTCAAATACCAGAGCCGCACGATGGTGATCAGTTTTGCTGCTGGAATGTGGTGCATGATACAATGCAACAGTGTTGCCAAACCTGTAATATACTACCAATAAAACTACTGGGAGCATTTGTGCTGTAACTGAGAAAATTATAGACAGTATGAAAGTTGGACCCACTCAAAACAAAATCAACGCAACTTAGCTGGCCCACCCACTGCCTGTGTAAAATATTTTGGCTGTGGATGATAGGAAAGCTGATTGCTGGCAGACAAAGATGTCTCGTTTGAGATAATGTGCCACTTGTTCAGCTGCTGTGTCTTTGAATAAACACTTTTGCAGAGTGCTTTATTTGGTTTTTTTTCTTTTTAAATGTTATAATTTTAGCATTTGTGGTGCTTTTTTAGTGCTAGAAGAGCTTTGGAAGGCACCAAAAATGTTTCTATGTCAGAAAAATCCTGGATATAGATCATTTTCTGACCTAAAACCACTGCTTTGACACTTTGTTTAAGTTTCAACTTTGCAGCAGGCGACAGAAAAAAAAATTAAACAAATAAAGCCTACTTCTCTTTTCTGGGGAAAAAAAAAACAAACTTGTAGAATCCTAATTAGGAGCCAAAGTGTAGCATTGTTAATATCTAGAGAGAGAGAGATCTCAGCCATGAGCAAAAAATGTCAGATCTGAACACACTCTTCATGCATGCACTCCAGGCAGGACATAATAGATTACAATTATTTTGACAGTGATCTCCTTACAAAAATATTAAGATCAGTAGTGTTAGCATGTTGGAAAACTTAAAGTGAATGAATAAAAGAACTGGGCCACACCTCTTAATCATTGAATTCAGGTGTTTCATTTAGTCGTGTTGCCACAGATGGAGAAAAGTAAACACCTAGCCATGCAATCTTCACAAACATCTGAGGGAATAGAAGGGGTCAGTCTAAAGAGCTCACTGAATTTGAGCATAGTACTGTAACAGGATACATTTCTTCCCTCCAAGATATTCCACCATCTGCTGTAAGTGGTATTATTACAAAGTAGAAGCATTTAGGAATCACAGCAGTTCAGCCACATGGCAGACTACGTAAATTTAAAGAGTGGAGTTGCCGAGTGCTGAGGTACATTGTGTGTAAAAGTTGTCAACACTCTGCAGAGTTCCAAATCTCCCTTGGCATTAACAGCATAAAAACTTTGCACTGGGAGCTTCATGGCGATGGTTACTATGGCTGATAAAGTGAACCTTAAATCACCAAGCACAATGTTAAGCGTCAAATGGAGTGGTGTAAAACAGGCTGCCACTGGACTCTGTAGCAGTGGACATATAATCTGTGGAATGACAAATCACACATGTCTATCTGGCAGTCTGATGGATGAGGCTGGGTTTTGCAAATGCCAGGAGAGCGTTACCTGCCTGACTGCACTGTGCCAACTGTAAAGTCTTGTGGAGGAGGGATAATACTATGGGGCTGGTTTTCTGAGGTTGTGTGAGCCCCTTAATTGCACTGAAGGAATATCTTAATGGTTCAGCTTACCAAGATATTTTGGACAATTTTATGCTTCCAACTTTGAATGCTTTGGAACAGTTTGGGGAAGGCCCTGGGATGTCATAAAAGCTCCTGTAGGTATAATGTGTGGGTGACCCAATACTTTTGTTCATATAGTTTATGTAGCTAATGTTACCATTAGCTTTAACTTTATTTAGAAATTCTAAAAACAAGAACATGGACTAGGTGAGAGCTACTATGGTTTTTTTACACATTTTATGCTTCTGTGTGTAACAGAGTTAAAAGAGAACTTTATTTTTGTTTACAACATTTTTATTTTATTTCTGATTTAATTATTATTTTGAATGTGGATTTTATCTTAATGAGTCATTTTTATTTACTGTTAATGGTTCTCATGGAAAGTTTTTGTTGGCCATTGCCTTTCTGTACCTCCGGGCTTCCTGTAGCCCCTCTGGTTTCCCTCTTCACAGTGCTCATGTGCCTGCTGAGGGTAAGTTGTGTTTGAAAAATCTGCTGCGAAAAATTACAGTTTTCTATGAAAATTTAGTTGATAATCTTAAAACTTTTGGTGTATATTATTAACAGTGATATCATTGCTTGGCTGTTTTGTGTCGGTTTTTACTGCTAAAATAAGTTTAATAGACGTATTAAGTTGACGATTTTCGTGCCATTTGTTCTACTACGGACTGCCCGTGTCATGTGACCAATGTATTGCTGCAGAGATTGCTATGCTTTAGCGTCCATTTTCCCAGTATAAACACTGTTTATTTAATGTTTAGTAGCAAAGGTGCAGAAGGGTCCAGAAGACAAAAAAATAACTGTTTATATCTTCTGCAGGAAATAAATACAAGGAAACAGCCCCTGTGAGTTGTGTTCTGTCTATGCCCTATTCACAACCATCACATGTGCACAATAAATCTGTACTCTATAAATGTATATTTTTTTAGCTCTGTTTACACTCTGTGCTCACATATTGTATTTTAGTAAAAATTACTTATCTTTTTTTCTGTGCTCAGACAATAGATTATAAAAGAGTGGTTTTAAATACATATTAACCAGCCACCATAATATTTTCTTTCAAGTTCCTGCTCTACTAAAATGCATATTTTATATTCACAGTGTCATTAGTAAGATGGTTTTAAGCAATGAAATATATCATTAAAGTCCATGTCCGTTGGCTGTCATCTGACAGTTGAGTATACTGTGCACTGCTCGTGCTGGCTGTTCTGGTGTGTCACTCAAAGACCTCTTTCTAAAAGGGGCACAGACAGTAGCTTTTTTAGATATAAAGCTGCAAATACTAAAACAGTAAAGCTGAAACTGGGCTAAAAAGCAAGTGTCTTATAGTCGAGTTACACTTAACCATTAGTGAAGTTCATAGGGTTTATATATTTGTATATCTGTGGTCTCCCTCTTCTCCTCCTGCTTGGCAGCTCCATCTTTAACATCCTTTGTCCAATATATCCACTATACCCTATCAATCCTCTGAACATGTCCAAACCATCTCAGCCTTGCCTCTCTTACTTTAATCTCCATGACACTCTGCTGTATAGGTATGCTGTAGTACCAAGTAAATTGAAAGTCGGAACTACAACTTACATAATTTACAACTACTGCACATTCAACACACAAAATGCGAAAGAACCATAGCTGTCTCCAGAATGCCTTGTTGCTTTTTTTCTTAACAGCTGCTCTTTGTTTTTAACTAAACTGATAAGACAACAGAGCTTAAATTTGCAAATATGCAAGCTGTCAGATGTTTTATTACAAGACAACAAAAGAAACGTTTAGCATTTGAATGGTTTTTGGACATTAAATGTACAAGCTGGGATTGAATTTGAGATTGCAGTATTAGGAACACTGGACAGCAACAATCAAGAGTCCTGTGAAAATCTAAGTGCAGCCTTACTGCTTCCATAGGAATGAAGAGGGTAAGTAGCAGTCATTTGCTGCTAATCAAGTGACCTTGATCTTAAGCTAGTGTGAGCACCTCTGTAAAAGCAGAAGTTTTAGCAGATTGCTGGTCATTAATGTGTGTTAACACAATGTCAGAATCTTCCAAAGTATGGATGTCCCTGCAAATTCACCCCAGAATGTGCAATGCTCAGAAAACGTCTTGATGCATGCTCAATCATCCAGGTAAGTAAGGTTGGAGAGTCCTGCAGTCAGTTGAGACTGAAGAAGTCACTTGGATGAGTGATGAAACGTTTCTCCTACGGGAAACTTTATGTCCAGATGAACAGAATCAATTTTTGAAGTAGTAATGCTCAGAAAAGTTACAACAAACCCAAGAGCTACATCTCAGACTCGTCAAGCCTCAGTTAGCATGTTAAATATTAAAGTTAACGAGAGTACAGTTGGAAAAGGACTGAAAAAGTATGTTTTTGTTTTTTTTTGTTTTTTTTTTGGAAGAGCTGTCCAGAGAAAGCCCCTTCTCTCTAAAAGAACATCTGAACAAATCACAAGAATTCTGAAACAATGTACTCGGCAGACGAGACTCAAGTGGAGATGTTTGGACAATTAGAGAGCACAGCATCTAAACAGAAACACCTCATATCAACTGTCAAGCATGGCGGTGGTGGAATGATGATTTTGGGGCTGTTTTGCAGCTTCTGCAGCTGAGCACCTTGCAACCATTGATCATGAACTCCTCTGTCCAACGTATTCTAGAACCAGTGGTGAGGGCATCTGTCTGAGAGCTAAAGCTTGGTTGAAATAGGGTCATGCAATAAAGCATTGAGCCCAAGCACACCAGCAAATCTACAACAGAATGGCTAAAAAAGAAAAGAATTTAGGTGTTACAATGGTCCAGTCAAAGTCCAACACTCACCCCAATTGAGAGCTGTGCATAAACGAACTGAAAGCAACATTGTAAAGATACATTGGACCAAAATTCTTTCACAACAGTGACTGCTAAAATCATGAAACAAACCATTACTTCAATTTATTGCTAATAAAGGTGGCTCTACAAGCCACTGGGATGTATTTAGTTTGTCAAATAACTGCATGGAGCCTTGTGAAATTCTTTTTACACATGACTGTATCTGTACTCTCAGTGCGTAAAGTATATCGCAAACTCTGAACTGACACCAGCTAACAAGTTCCTTCCAGCTTGTACACATAATTACTTGCTCTTTAGTTTTGTATCCTCTTGCTTTCACTTGTCAACACACAATATTACTCTACTGTTCTCATGTGGCAAATGTGGCTACACTAACCCAGATTCAAGTCTGTGCCCAAGTTTATTCCACTGGCATACATGTGTTGACACAGATGCCAGCTGGCTTCACCTGGTGTAAATAACATGCTCTTACTATCTCTCTTTCAGCAGAAGTGCGGACCAATGCTTTCAACATTGCCTAAGTGTGGGGCTTAACTAAAATATTCAGTTCTTAACTTTAAAAATATGTTACATATCTGCTTTGTGGTGTCTATCTAGAATCAAATCTACTACACTATGATATGTAGAATAACACAAAAAAAAGGGAGATTTCTTTGGAGTACAACCATCACAGAAAGAACAAAATGTATGGTAGGATTTAAAGTGTGTGGCACATGTTTACATCTATTATATATAACCAAATTCTTGTGCTTCAAAAGGATGCAACTATTAATATATATATACTCTTTGCAGGCTCATTTACTCACTGAAAGAAGCACAACAGATCTGGTGAGCCAGAGTACAGTAGTTGAGAGAGAAAAACAACCAAGTCTTGTCTGTAATGTTTTATGGAAAGTGCATAACTCCTGTGCCTTCATATCAGTGTGCTGCTCTTCCATGCTACTGAGGCTCTGAGCCAGCTGAGCCATTAGGGCTGTACTGTACGTTGACACTGTGTTTACAGAAAAAACATCACACACCTCTGTGGACAAAAGGGAGAAAAACATTGTGCAACAAGACTGACCAACAACAGATGGATCTTGAATATATATAGATATATATCTATATATATCTATATATATATATAAAAAACCCTTTCAGAGGCAATACATCTATAATTCAGTGAAAAAAAAACAACAAATCTCTGTATAATAACGCAATACAGTGCAACATCAACACAGACTATGGCCTCACTACTGCCATCATTATTAAAGCACCAAGTCTTCTTTACACTTGTATATATTCTCCTTCTGCACAATGCTTAGATGGGACATTCTATTAGAAGAAAATATATAGGATATACATTGGTCACCCCTGCACATAGATGAATGCGTCTGTGTTCTGCTTCAAGGCCTGAAATATGGAATGTACTTTTAGACAGAAAAAAGTCACTGTCAATAAACAGACTAGTTAATTTGATCAGTCAATTATTTTTTTACGCTGAGGGCTAACTACCCTCTATGAAATATAAAAAAGATAGCTGTATAATATGACAACGTTTCTCACAACACCAATACATGCAGTGCAGAAAAGGAAAAAGACAGTATGACCAACCAAGAGACACTCAGGACGTAACATTCATCATGTGTCTTTCCATCCGCCTCCCAGTTTCATAAAATTCTCGTGTGATTGATAGTCAACATAACTGTGACTAACGTGTTGTCTGACTTAATTAGGAAAGATGAATAGCACTGTGTTGAGGCAGTGTCACCCTTGTTTGTGAGCAAACCTGTGTGTGGAGGTTTGCCCAGCAGATGCAGTGAAGAGTAAAAACCAAACACTTTGCCAACACAAGTTAGTGTTTAATGCACAACGTGAAAGGCAAGGTAAAGTTCGGCCACTACGTTCATTCAGAGAGAGAGAGATTTTCTTGATGAGGAAGTTCATATTAGAAATTAATATGGAAAAGGTACTACCGGTCAACTTGATGCCTTACAATTCTTGATCTACTTTCTTAATCACATCTTTCCCAAGTTTTCTTTCGTTTTATCAAACATGAGGAAAATGACTATTTCTACAATGCTGAGAAAATTTCACATAATCAAAAACCCCTAACAAATTCAGAACTTTAAAAGTTTCCATACACCAAAAGTGTGAAGGATTTTACTAATTAAATTTAAACATTACTAATTAATTTAACAATTCACCAGAAAGGGTGGTTGTATTGCTGACTCATAGTCAGAAATAGCCAGTGTTTTCACATTAAAGGGGCAGCAAAGTGTAATCACTTATCAAACTGACCTCATGCACTCTCTGCTAAACAGCCCACTCTAGTTAAGTATGAAGCAAAAGACTAACAACTACATTTAAAAAGAGAACTTCTACCATACACATCCACCAGTGTTTGCCAAATATGTTTTGTTTCAACAAAGTTCATTTTTTCTTTTTGTTTTTTCTTTCTTTTTTTTTTTAATAATTGTTTGCTTTTATTTTGTTTGTTTTCCCTTCATCAATACATCCTAGGATGCCAGGTTTGAATTGAATTAAAAAAATCTACTATTCCAGCCCCAATTACCTATGGTTTTTCAGCAACCCATAGGGAATTGCAGCAAAATCCCTGTACTTAGATCTCTGGTTCTGTTGTGGAGTTTGAGCTGCTTAGACTTTTTTCCCCGATTTTCCTCTGTCTTCTTTATTAGTGTGATGTAAATTGGGCTTTTCTGACAAAATTGCAAAAATCAGAGACCCTTCTGTTGATTGAATATACACAGACAGGCTTACAATCGCAACAAGCTTATTTGCAAGCAAACAAAAACAAATCAAAAGCCACTCGGACAGCTTGGGGTCATCAAATGAGCTCTTGTAATGTCAGACACTGGCAGGTACTGCAATTCTCTTTCAGTTAGTCCTGCTGAATCTCCATTTTATCACAAAACACAACCTGTAGTTTTGCAGTGGTCAAAATGACATCTGGAATGAAAGTTTCAATTACAAAGGGCCTCAGTGAACATTTGATTTCCTACCATCCTGTGTAATGTTAATCCTATACAAATCTGGATTTACTGTTGCATGCCTTTATTTCTGATACACAGTAATAACAAACAGTAATAAACAGTGACCTTCATGGACCCCGGGAAAAAAAAAGAAGTGTTGCTGACCCAGCTAGCTCAAGATCAGTCCTGCTCAGAATATATAAGCGCATATGGTCTCAGACATGCATATAGTGAGGAGCACAGTATACTTTGGCAATGCAAAGTTGCACAGCATTAGCTCTGGAGTAAAGCTCTTTTAAAAACAAGTTCCTGACTTTTCCCACTGGAGATGGGAAAAGTGAATGAAAGGTATTGTGCTGTTTTAGAAAAAATAATTCTAGTTACCTGCTGCACAGCTGTAGTTTCTCCCATTTAATGCTTTAATTAAGGCTTCATTAACAGAACTGAACATTGCTTAGCTATAGAAAAAAAAATCACTATACAGCACCATAGAAAACTTCCATTAATAATCGGTGAGTAAATGACAGCTGGACAACGTAGCCCCTTATCACCACCACAGTACCTGAGGCCAGAGTTTGATGACTGATTTTAAAATTGTTGTACAAGTCCTGTAGCATTA
>VUQH01010478.1:2955-13085 GCA_015106775.1 Etroplus canarensis
TAATTTGGTTTTTTTGAAAAAAATTTAAAAAAAAAAAAAAAAGCTATTTTCATGCCAAAATGAAAACAGTTTAACAAACTAATGTAAATTACACTACCAGTCAAAAGTTTGGACACGCTTGGCCATACTTCACTATGGGCAATGCTGATTTTTCCTATGATCTGATTTCATCAAAAGTTTAACTGATCTCTGATCACGATTACTCAAGATTTTTTCTGACCACATTTCTTCCTCCAAGGTGATGATTGGAATTGGATTTGATTCTGAATCAGGATGAAATTCTTCTTTCTGACTAGCATTCAGTTTTTGACTTTTATGGTTAACTCTAGAAGGTTATCCTCTTCTGGTGTGTTAGTTTGTAAGGTCTTTAACATAACCTCAGCATATAATTCAGATTCACTTGAAGGGACCGCAACCTCAATTACAATTAGACAATGTTTAGTGAAAGAGAATAGTGAGTAGAGTAGCAAAATCTAAGCATGCAACTGTGGTTTGGGAAAGCCCTCAGGGAGGACCCTGAGATTTGTGTGTGTGTGCCAAGTGTGATGCTGTAGCGAAAATGCTTGAGAAAAGATTAAAAGTTAAAGAGGTGGAAAAGGCCATCTGATGCTGGAGTACTTTAATGAGTAGTGCCAGCTGAGATTGCATAGAAGTGGAACAGGGGGAACCCATGTGTAGTTGTGAAAAATTGATGAGACTGAGATAAACTTCTATTGTTAGGATTTTAAGGGACTGATGTGCATATGACACAAAACTAAATAATGTGCCAATGTCAAAAAATGGGAAGTGCTGGTTGAAGCTGGCATTAACGGAGTGGAATGAATTACAGGCAGTCCAATAAGTAGTAGTAATTGCTGGGAGCAAGGCTGTTAATGATGGCTTCCTGGGATAGGCTGATGAGCTCTGTGATGCTGGGGTTTAATATAGTGGCTGAAAATGGAGGAACTGGTGTCGAGTCTGATTCGGCCAAGGCTCTGAATGTCTGAAAGGAGTTAATTATGTTTACTATGGCGAAGTCGTCTGAATGATTTAGCATGGATCTTTTTGACTATTTGTGCTCCTATGGAAGAACAGTTATGACCACTGGGTAGATTTCACAGATGGCTGAAGATGACTGGAACGATATTCACAGGTACTGAGCAAACTCAAGAGGCCATTTAGTTGAGAATCATCTCCCACTGTAATAACCCCCAAAAGTGATAGAATCTAGAATAGATATCTGTGTTGAACTGGATGTCATTTGGGTGGGACAGCTGATCACTGTAAAAGGTGATATCATTCCAGCTTGCAAGTAGGTGTTGCCAGAACCCCATTTCTACTTTAGATGAAATGCTAAGAATTATTGTTTCAAGAAGTGAGGGTTTAGATGATGCAAGCAAGAGAAAGTCAGAAATTAGGACATGAATTTGAAGTATTATGCACAGGGAAAAGTTCAGATGTCCCTAAAGAGAGACTATTTGGTACAAAAAGGAGTGAGGATAAAGTTTTGGAATAGGAGATTAATGCAACTAACTTTCTCTATGGGTAAACAAGTCTGAAAATGGATAGTGTCAAGCATTATTTCAAGGAACTCCAGAGATGTTGAAGAGCCTTCAGTTTTCTCTTCTGACAAGGGAACACCAAGTTCAGAAAACCTAACCTAAGCATGACTAGCCCTTGAGCTGGAGGTGACATAGAGCCAGGGTATATCCAGGAAATCATTGAGGATATTGATGAGCTATGGCAATTTGTGGTTGTTGGTGAGGATTCAGCTCAAAGATTGACAACGTGTATCAAACAGTTTTTGACGGCTCTTTTAGCTGATTGTAAACATGACAGCAAAATAGCAGGGGCTTCCAATTGACTCCAAACTGGCACCAGATAGTGAAATGGATTGTCAGGACTTTAAAGGCCTTGTAATACAGCTTTTCAAAACCAGGCACCTTTGCCATCAAGTATGACAAAGAAGATTGAGTGGTTGATGGTGGAGTATTTGAGGGAAGTCATCACTAGGAATTAAGCTGTATATAACGTAGAATGTATGATGTATCTTCTCCGTGTTTTGTTTTCAGGTTTGCCCATCAGATTAGCTGGGTCTGGATCAACTCGATGCTCTGGCAGAGTTGAAATTTATCACAACAACACTTGGGGAACAATCTGTGATAATGGCTGGGACTTAAATGATGCTGAGGTGGTCTGCAGAGAGTTAAACTGTGGGATGGCACTACAGGCTCCTATATCAGCTCACTTTGGTGCAGGAACTGGACAAATTTGGCTTGATAACGTGGTCTGTTCAGGAAATGAAAGTTCTCTAACTGAGTGTCAACACAGTGGATTTGGAACAAATAACTGTCAACATCATGAGGACGCTGGTGTTGTCTGTTCAGGTGAGAAAGTTTTTGGATCATCAACAGAATGTAAAATATTCTAAATTTAACCTTTTTTTTTTTTCAGATATATCGTCTAGTCATTGGTGTGTTTTATAATGAAATTCAGTTTGAGTAGTAAACAAAGGAAGCTTATGTGAAGTATTTTAGTGGGGAAATGTTGTATCTTTGTAAAAGCAGCCCTACACCAGAGTAAAATACATTGCCTGACTAAAAAAGTCTAATATTTCATTGGATCCCTTTAGCTCTGATGACAGTACACATTTCCAATGGAATCATTTTATTAGGCACATGTAATTTCATAGCATTTATTTTGATTCAGTTCCGTTCATTTTACACCAAGATCTTGTACTGAGTACAACAGAGTTGGACCACTGCATACAGTCTTTTCCAACACATCCCAGAGATTCTCTAAAGAGTCTGGTCTGAACTCTATGTTGGCCAATCCATGTGGGGAAATGATGTCTCATGCTCACTAAACCACTCTTCCACAATTTGTGTCATGACCATGGCGAGGTGCTGGACTCAAATGCAGGACGCTGAGCAGATAAAAGTTTAACAGAGTTTATTTAGTGGGTAAAACACCCAGGAAGCAGGTTACTGGAATGTCCTGAAGAGATGAACCAGGCAGGTTCAGTGAGGGAGCTTGGCCAGAGCTCACAGAGATGAGGTGAGTTGCTGGAGTCGTGATTAACCCAAGACTTCAGAGATTCAGACGAGCCAAGTCAGCTTGATCCATACAGCAATCAGCATCAGAGGACTCAACAATCCAGCGCTGATGCAGTGTTCAGAGCTGCCTTATAACAGGCAGCCATAACGACCATATTCAGAGCAGGTGTGGAGCAATAACCTTCCAGGTGAGAGGGGCCCAGAAACTGGGTCAGCCAACAGCTGCTCCTGATCAGCCACACCCACTGCAACACACACACACACACACACACAGAAGACACAGAGGGGGAGGGGGAGACACAGAGAGACAGAGACAAAAATGGGCAGAGCTGACCAGGAAGCAGGGGACCATGACAATTTGAGCCTGATGAAACCATGTCACCTTTAAATACCCATAGACTTGTATGGTAGGCACATTTCTTCCTCAAAGATGATGGTTCATTACTATCATTTTAGTTTTTAATGATGTGTTGGACAGTTTTTAACTTAGTTTCAGTTTCAGCATCTCCTTGTTTTCTGTGCTGTATGCAGGCCAATAATAGACCTTTCTGAAATGGAGTAGCCTCTTTTCCATGACCATGGTATGTCTTCTGACACGTTTAAGAAAGAAGAAGACACTCTCTGCATGAGTTAGGTTTACATAACCTTTTATCAGATGAAACACATGAATCACTGCAGTAATTATCCAGTGGAAGGCTCTTACCTATTTGCTTAGTTAAAACCAATGGTGACTTTTTTTGACCAGGTGGAGTAATTAGCATGTTGTTAAAAGATTCATTACATCTTTCTATGGCAAATTTCCTCATGAAAGGCACTCATGGGTAGTCACTTTCAAAAACTATTTGGCAGATCAATCATCTGTCTAACATTACACCTAAAACATATCCGTAGCTATGACTTCATTGTCCATTAGCACTTCATCGGACCCTGACTGGTCTGAACCAACTGTGATTTGAATACAAATGCATCTTGTCTTATTAGCTGGAATCTCACAAATCTTGCTAAAAATTTGCAATGCAAACTGCAGAAGTCATTCAAGATAGAAACTTTCCAGTTTCAATGCTAAGCTAACCAATTCTGCAGTCATATACAAACATTTTGAGCTGCACAATGACATGAAGCTCACAGGTGTTTCTGCTACTCTCATCCTTCTCATATGCATGTATGACGTGAACATTTTTATGAATTGTAACCATTAATCATAAAAAATAAGTAGCATAAATCTGCTGAGGAACTGAGGTATGGAAATTTGCATATACACCAATTTGCCACAATATAAAAACTATTATAATAAGCAGTGATATGCTGAGGCCACTGCCATTATGTTCTGTTGTTATGAGTAGTGTGTTTTGTGTGAAATAAAGTTGGGTAACATCTTAAAATATCATCCACATTCCAGAACTCAAACACCAACAAAAGATTGTATTGTTTTTTTTATTTTAACTGTGAGTGGTTCTAATCTTGTGGATGGTACATTGGGAGCTGGTAAAGTCAAGATCCCATTCTGGACCCGTGTATATGGCAGTGGATTGGTGGCCAGAGAGATGTCAGCACACACACCCCCACCACAAGCACCGCCAAGGTGCCCCCAAGCTAAGCACCAAGCCCCTGCATTGCTCTACGTGGTGCCTGTGATGGGCAGCCTTTATTCATTCACCTCTTCAATGCATGTTCAGTGGCCTCCTGCATGTAAAAGTGTGCAACAACATAAGATTGTGTGTGTGTGTGTGTGTGTGTGTGTGTGTGTGTGTGAGAATTGTAATTTCCCTATATAGGGATTAATAACATGTCCTCTTTGTCTAAATGTGCTCACTCTTTACTTGTCTTTTCTTTCCTTTTACCAGCTTGTGGCAGGGTTGTAGCCCCAGGAAGTTGGCCCTGGCAGGCTGTTATAGATCTTGATGGATGTTTTCAGTGTGGAGGGTCCCTAATCAACAACCAGTGGGTGCTGACAGCTGCTTCTTGCATATCACAGTGAGTCAAAGTTGCAGGTTTACATTTTTATTGAGGGTTATGTAATGTTACACATCACTACTGGTGCTCATTTTACATTTACATTGATTTCTTTATAACAAGTTCTGTTTTGCTTATTTTCTAAAGCAGACCACATTAACCATTAACCAGAGCCAAGTGTAACTGCTGTCCACCAAACCATAATCTAAAATTCTGGCTGAAACTATGAAATAGTTTGAGGTTATTGATTAGAAAATCAGATGAGAAATTTGACATCAGTCATATACAAGTTCTGATTCTTATTCTGTACATTAAATTTAAAGTTACAGTCAGCAGTTTGTTAATTTAACATAGCATAAGCATAAAGCATAAAGCCTTTAAGCAGGTAACATGTCAACACAGGGTGGTTCAAAAAGCAAAACAGAACTTTTTTTTTCTTTTTTTGCACATGTAGTCATAATGTGTGCATTATTAAGCTCGCGTGAACATTTTTGAGTACTTAGTTTAAACAGTGATATCAATCAATATAAACTTCTGAAAAATAAAACTTTTGTCAACATTTTTTTAAACTCAGTAATCCAACAATGGTCCATTTGGGCCGCCACAAACAGTCAGGTTTAAATTCAAATGAAGTGAATCAGACAGTGGAGCACATCATCTGCCATCCTGGATACAACCTCACCATAAAGGAGAATGACATATGTCTTCTGAAGCTGTCAGCTCCTGTGAATTTTACAGACTACATTCAGCCAATCTGTTTAGCCTCAGAAAACAGCACTTTCCACAATGGGACCAGCAGCTCTGTCATTGGGTTTGGTCATACTGGTAAGTTACAAAATATTTATTTTCATTTACAGTATTGTGCAGGATTATTTATAAAGTCCTTGTCTTTGGCATCTCTCCAATTAGGTAACAGTTCCTTCTCCGGCATCCTGCAGGAAGTAAATGTACGAATATTGGGAAACAGTGAGTGCCAATGCTACTATAAAGGCAAAAGAACAATCACAGAGAATATGATCTGCGCTGGGCTCAAAGCTGGAGAGAAATGTCCATGTTCGGTAATCACAACTTTTCGTTTGTTATAAAATGCCTTGTTGGCTGTTCTACTTTTAGTTACATTTTGAATTTTTGCTTTTTTTCCTCATATTGTATCTGTAATTATTATTCTAGCCTGCCAGTTCTCATAGTTATTTTTTTATTATTATTTTTTATTTATTTAATTTGCAATTGGACACTTGTAATCTGTAAATCACATTTCTTCTCAAACCTGACATGTTACCAAAAGGATTAACAAGCAAACAAGCTACATTCATTTCAAAATAAATGATATTTGCGTTGGAAAATAGTGTAATAGAAAATAAAAGTGTATCTTCAGCTGCTCCCTTGTATTTTCCCCAGTGAATTTATCCACATTACTAATTTTGCAGAGGTTTTATGTCAGATGTCCTTACTGATGCATCCCTCCATGGTGGGAAGTGCTTGTGTCCCTACCTGGAATTGAACCAGGAACTTTTTGTTTATAAGGCAAACATTACATTATGCTAATGTAATAAAAATTACCATAAATGCCATTAGCTGTTTTGTCCATTTGTCTGCCTGCCACATTTAAAATTTAATTCAGACTTTGTCTTTGTAACAATTATCTGTACTACCTGTGTTTTCTTCTCAGTACAGAAAATCACAAGCAGCAATTCCACATACTAGTCTTTTGCACTTTTTTGACATACATACACTATAAACATGAAACAGCTTGCACTCCAGAGTTTGCCCGCCTGGTAGAGTGCATACAAGCTGTCCACAATGACTCAAATGTTCTTTTCAGAGTAGTCCACAACCTGTTGACTCTATTCTTTAGTCGGTGTTTATGTCTCCAGCTAGCACAACAGGTGTGCCAATTACCTCACCTCGCACTGCAGCATGAATCATTCAGTCACACCTCTCCTTCTGTAGCTGAGCCAGAACTCACACCCCGCTCCCACAGCCTGCATCGGAAGCTTTTAGTTTTGTTATGTTTTTTAATCATATTTAGCATTGAAAAATATTGTCAGTGAATATATTTCTCTTTTATTATTTTATATATACTGTATGCATCAAAATATAAACAGACTATAAATAAATGATGGAAGTATCCATTGTTACATCATCCATTGGTTTGTGAAGTTCTGTTTTGGTGCTTTGATTTTAGCATCTAAAAGGCCAGCTGTAGTATGAAGTGAGATTAATGGGTTAGTGAGCTTAAAGTCAGAGTTTTCAGTATCGCAAAGGTGGCTCTCTTTGAAGCTGGCTATATTACCGGGGTAACTTATGTTGAACACATAACCTGATCCAGAGCAGGTTACACTGAGTTCCAGTTTAAAAACAGTACATACTTCTTGGATGAGTCATTTGTGTGATTGATTTGCACAGCAGGTTGTTAATTAGTGTACTGAATTGAAGCCTATCCATGCTTGGGGCTACAGATGCAAAGTTCAGCTATCAGTAGTCTGAGCTCTCAGAACTGCCAGTCACATGTGCATAGCAGTCATAACAGCAGTTACCAAACAAGATTTAGGAATAGTCTTCAAGAACAGATTATATCGAGACAAGCCCAGCTCTAAAAGAGCCCCACCTGTCTTAATAACTTTTTATCAATTTCTTTTCACAGTATGAAAAAGGGGCACCACTCATGACCAAAAAAGGATCAGTCTGGGTACAGAGTGGAATCATGACCCTTCACAACTCCTGTGGCTTCCCTGAGAAACCTGAAATCAGCCCTCGTGTGTCCCAGTACCAGAAATGGATTAGTGATACCGTTACCGGCACACCACCAGGCTTTGTTACCTTCATTTCACCAGGCACTGACAGAGAGTTAAACATTACCTGTCCCACATCACCACCAACCAATCCCTCTGTCACTGTCATTATTACTTCCACTAACTCTGTCCTTACAATTACAACTGTCACTGTCACTACTAAAGTCAATTTTACTACATTCACTAATACTGTCACTGTTACTCCCCTCAGTGGTGGTGAAAACCTGATCTATTTCACTTACTTCACATTACTTTATGTTTTTATTGTGTTGCTCCATGTATTTGTTGGAAGTGGTGGACTGTAACTATAGGTCTTGTATTAAGGTGAAATATTATATAACTTAGAGATGAATGTTACACTTCTTACACCAATTCTAGGGACAGCTTGAGTTTCTTGTTATTTTACAAATCAAATAATATTTTTTCATATTTTAAAAAAAGCATAAAAGGGGCAGCACAATGGTATAGTGGTTGGCATGGCCACCTCACAGCAAGAGGGTTCAGGCTTGAATCCACCAGCCGGTCAGCTTGGGCCCCCCTGTGTAGAGCTTGCATGCTCTCTCTCTTCTCACATGGGCCTTCTCCAGGCACTCCATCTTCCTCCCACAGTCCAAAAACATGCAAAGGGGTTAGGTTAATTTTCAATTCTAAATTGACTATGACTGTCTGTCTCCCTGCAATGGACTGGCGATCTGTCCAGGGTGTACCCCACCTTTTGCCCCATGATGACTGGAATATATATCCAAGGGTGTGTGCTTTAATGCAGACACTTTCCTTTTTATTGAATGCTTTTACACTGACAAATGCTACACACTATTTCCTTGTATGAATCATGAGGATAAGATAAACCTTGGTGACACCAAACAAACTGTTTTTAAATGTTATAATGAATATTAAAGTAATGAAGCAGTATTTTTGTCTGTTTATACACAACTAAGTGTCCGTAAAAACTATATTTAGATAATAATTACACTTTAAGTTTTCCTTTCCTCAATAATTAGAAATGCCCAGAGAAGTTACCAAAAATAACCAGCAGACGTCAGCCACCATGTAAACTGGTTTATTGTCTGAAAAACAGATTAGCAATGTCCATATGCTAACGACAACAACAGCTGCAACAAAACAACTGTTTATGTAGTGAATAATCCTAAATAACCAGAGGTCATGTGGAGCCACTTACTTAAAACTGGGTAGCTTTTGTGTGCTTGAATAAAGATTTAAACACAAAAGACATGTAGTATGATAAAAAGTTTTTATGAACATTACAGTACAGACCAAAGCTCTTCAACTTCTTCTTCTTTTGTCTGCTCCTGTTAAGGGCCACCACAGCAGGATTATCTGCCTCCATCTCACCCTATCCCTTGCGTCCTCTTCCCTCACACCAACCCTCTGCATGTCCTCCTTTATGACATCCATGAACCTTTTCTGTGGTCTTTCGCTTTCCTCCTGCCTGGTAGCTCCATCTTCAACATCCTTTGTCCGATATATCTACTATCCCTCCTATGAACATGTCCAAATCATCTCAGCCTTGCCTCTCTGACTTTATCTAATTTCTAATCCTGTCCACCCTGGTCACTCCCAGAGAAAATCTCAACATCTCCAACTCTGCCGGTTGAATACAATAATACCTCTGCACATAAATAATGCAATTGCTTGTCTGATTCCTAGCATTTGCCCTGTCCTTCAAGCCACTTTGTCTGTGATCTTCTCAGTGACCCAATCAAAGCCATGGGATGGTGGACCACCAACAGCTCATTTTTGCATTAGATACATTTTCCAAATAGGAGATCAAGTCAATGAAACCATTTAAGGCAAAACAGAAAGAGATAGCAACATGTGCAGTTACATATCCAGTAATATGCTCACTAAAGAAGCATGTTGGAAACAAAATAATTTTCTTGACAGTTTCTGGGAAAAATCTGAGTGGTCTGAATGTGTGTGTTTGGGATAAAAGTTTGGTATTTGAAAACAACCTTTTTATAGAATATGATGGGGAAGCTTCTGATTTGAAGCTGCTGCACAGTCAACAGTTAATTAATTCCATCTGCTTTAGTATTTTGTTTGCTGAACAGAAACATGCGAATTGGTCAGAGCTGTCAACTCATGACAGCTGCTACCAAATACACCTCTGAAAAATATCTGGAATGGCTGGTTCTACACATTAGTGATGTTCCTTCCTGAATGGTTACTCCTGGATAAAAGTTTGCTATTTGAAAACAACCTTTTTATAGAATATGATGGGGAAGCTTGATATAACTTTCAGGCAGCAAAACAAACATGAAATACTTTCATAGACCCAAATCTTTTTAATTTATCACAAATGCATTTGCAAAAATTAACTATTTACACA
>VUQH01010491.1:5836-19866 GCA_015106775.1 Etroplus canarensis
GTTTATGTGATCCTGGCTCATGTTTATACCCTTTTTTAACTCACCTAAAATTGATTTTTCTTCTCTGTCTGAAACCAGTGCTCAGTCCCTGTTGTGGACTGAAATTTTGAACATTTTATCCTTTTACACCTGATGCTAAAATTAAAGATGTAACTGCTCAGTTTCTTTTCAGTTACTTCCAGTTATATTTTGTAATCTATGTTTCATCTTCATTCCTGTTAGTTTTATTTTTCATCTTTGTTCATTTCCCTCATTTTTTCCTCCACCACCTGTTCCCAGGTAATTGCTTTCCCCGGTAGCTATACTGCCCCTGTTTCCCTTTGTTGCTTGCAAGTCAGCTACTCATTTTCAAGTTGAGCATTCCTTGTTTCACAGTTTTTGTTTTTCTCCCTGTGTATTGTTTTTTTTAATTCCTTCTTGCTGCAATAGTACTTGGCACTTTCCACTGGCTGGGGGCTTTTTGTTTTATTCTTCTCACATGTGGCTGTGTGGGTTCTCTTTGGGTACTCTGGCTTCTTCCTACAGTCCAAAGACATGCTGGTTATCTGCCCCTCAGCATTAGCCCTGCAATAGACTGGTGACCTGCCTCTAGTCCTATAACAGCTGGGATAGACTCTAGTGCCCCTTAGACCCTAAGCTGGAAAAGTGGTGAAGAAAGTGGTTGGAGGGAACTTCCTTGTGTTCGTAGTTAAAGCTCGTTGTAGACAGTTTTTGGACGATAAGTTGTTGCCTAACCTGACTAACCACTGGAGAGGCATTGTATAAGGCTGCATGAAATTAATTAATTAATTAATTGCTGTGTGGAGGTCCCTGTTGTGGACCCAGGACATGCTGGAGAGATTGTATCTCTTAACTGACTTGGGAGGTGTGAACATCTCTGCTCCCCCTGGGATGGATGGATGGATGGACTTTGGACTTTTACTGTTATCTGGTGCCCTGCAATAGACTGCTGATGTTTCCAGGGTGCAGGTTTTCTCTTGCTCAGGTACAGCTTCCCCATGACCCTGACTCAGGTAAGTAGTTAGGAAAACAGGTGAATGAAGATGAATTACTGATGTTCTGCATTTGGGCTCTTTCTGCTGTTAATATGGCAGTAACGCACAGCTGTTCTAGAGGAAAAATACAGATAATTAAAGTAAAGTAAAGAAGTATAACACAAGGACTTTATCTTTAGATCTCATGCACAAATTGAAGATGCATGTAGGGGGTGGCAATCACCATGAAAGCAAAACCATAGTACAAGTATTTTTAGGATGGTTGCATTGTATTGCCACAGGTGGACTAAAATAACAATTATTCATGCTAATCTTATTTGGTATTATCAAGATAATCAAGCATATGCAGGAGAACTTCTCACACATTTATTGAAATTAAGCACAAACTACTATGACAAGAAGTACTCCACTGATCTGGTCCCTTATTGGCAAATGTGTAACTTTAGAATCAGAATCAAAATACTTTATTAATCCCCAGGGGGAAATTGCTTGTTTATGTTCTCTCCTTCTCTGCTCCACCTTTTCTTTTCTTCACACCTTTAACACCACAAAGCAGCTGCCTCAATGTTATCAGTTGCGAAGCAAGTGGACAGTTGCTATATGCGTCACTGGAAGACATGATACACCATATTACACCAGGGTGACTGGCAAAAGTGAGAGTTATGTGCGATATGTAAATTCAGACATCTGTCAACTCATTGCCGCTTGCCACATAATCCCTGGTACAGTTGAATTTTCATGGTCAGAATGTTCTGTTTCTGCTTTTGTGTTGGAAAGGGGTTGAAGAGAGCAGTGGGACTGAAGTGAACTGTGTGAACAATGAGCTGAAAGATACTGTACTAAAATGTGCTGCATTGTTTAGGGTTATTCCAGAGTCAGGAAGTAATACACTTTGTATTTGTCACAAGCAACTTGCATTACAGGCAGCGCGGTGGCACGGTGGTGGGCACTGTTGCCTCACAGCAAGAGAGTCCGGGTACAAATCCAACAGCCTGCTGCCTTTGACCCTTCTGTGTGGAGTTTGTGGAGTCTCCCCGTGTTTGTGTGGGTTCTCTCTGGGTGCTCTGGCTTCCTCCCACAGTCCAAGAGGTTAATTGGCAATTCTAAATGAATGTGTGCGTGAATGGTTGTTTGTCTCTCTGTGTTGGCTCTGCGACAGACTGGCAACCTGTCCCAGCGACCCTAAATTGGACAAGTGGAAGAAGATGAGATGAATGAACTTGCATGACATTACGCATTATCATTTAATCAGTCGGGAATATGGCTAGGGCCATGCATTTTAGATAGTTTTTTTGTAATTTTGCCTCTGTACACCACCACAGTGAATTTTAAATCGAGCAGCAAATGCATACTTTTGGCTTTAATTCAAAGGGTTGAACAAAAGCATTACATAAACTGTACAGAAATTAGAATCATTTTCATACAGAGTCCCAGATTTAACCTCTGTACCCAAATTGCAAACAAATGTGTCATTGTACAAAACCCTACAGAGCTACAATACTGTGCAAAAGTGCTGAACCCCATTTCTTCAGATGTGGCTAGGACAATGGAAAATAGGTGAAACAATTTATTGAAACATGTGCAAACATAGATACAAATACAGTACATAAGGCAAAAGCTAATTTTGGACAATTTGAACAAATTTGGAAGTCAGTAACTGGTATGACCACCTTTATTCTTTTATACCTCCTGAACTCTCTTAGGCAAGTTTTCTTGTAATTTCTTTAACCAGTAAAGGAATAGTACTCTAGGCTTCCTGAAGGACAATTCAAAGCTTTTCTTTGAATGCTGGCTGTCTTTTGTTCTGGTCCCACACTGATTTCATGACTGTTCAGTTGTGTGTTTTTCTATCCAGGTAGGCTTTAACTGCACTGGCCGTGTGTTTGGGATCACTGTCATACTGAAAAATGACCCTGTCGCCAATCAAACCCTTTCCAGGCAGTATTGCATGGTGAATCTGACAGTACTTTTCTGCATTCATATTTCCATCAGTTTTGAGAAGAACCCTGACATTACTGGCCGAGATGCAGCCCCAAACCATGACAAAGCCTCCACCGTGCTGTGCAGATGGCTATAAACACTCACTGTTGTACTTCTCTCCCGACTTTCTCCATAAATACTCATGAAATTTCAAATTACATGATCACTCTATGATACTTATTGCCACTGATTTTCACACTAGTTCTTGTGTAATTTGTCTACCTTGGCCTTTTACCCCCATTTCTCTTCCTTAACCATAGAACACTAACATTGGGTGAATTTCACCCATTGTTATTGTCTGGTGACACTAGTGAAAAAGCAGCCAGCGTCCAAAGAAAAACTTTAAAAGAACTTCAGAAAGCCTGGAAAACTATTGCTCAAGACCACTTTAAAAATACAAGAAAGTATGGCTCCTTGGAAGCAAAATATAGAGAAATGAGGTGTGGCTCAAGAGTATTGCATAGTATTGTAATTGCTATACTGCTATATGCTATGCTATAATATACTGAAATATTATAATTCTAACTGTATTCTTAGAGATACTGCCAAGCCCTCATGGGATACCTAGATTTTTCTATCCCATCTGTGCTGTGGTAAAAAATGTAAAGTATTACAATGTGTTCAAACACACTGACTACCAGAGATTAGCATCTTGTATGTGAAAAAACAGAAGAGCATGATTTATGACCTTCCAATGATAGTTACTAGGGTCATGTAACATTTGAGGAAATGTTATCCGGCTTTTCATTTGCTGGCAAATAATGAATCTAAAGATTAGAGCTTTGTGGAATACCAGTGTTCTGCTAAGCCTTTCTATTTCCGATGATGCAGCAATGACTCACACCAAAGCTCAATAGGCCTGGAGATGGAGCTGCACCAAAGAACCTATGGTGTGACTCACACTCAGCCCCACTAGGTCTGCTTTTAGAGCAGCACAGCAGGGCTGACTGTCATGAGTCATTCACGACACCAACATGGCTTTCTTCGAATGAAAGCATTAATTACAGACACTTACAAAAGCATGTACTGTATTGTAAAGCTTAGAAAAGAGCAGAAAGAAGATATTTAATCCCAAAACCGGGGGTTAAATTAATTTCTATTAGAGTGCTGTCATCACTTTTGATGCTTTTCATCTTGCTCTCTGTTACCTACCTCTTCAGTATGGGTGAATTTAATAGTTGTTCCACTCTGGTGCTTCATTGACTTCAGAGAGGATACCTTGTATATTTGCGTACAGTATGTGTACATGATGCAGCAAAAATGACATAAATCTTAATTTTCTAGTGTTTAAATGTTTCCTGGAGAATAGTACACCAGGGATAAAACTATTGTTTTGAAAGGACTTCAACAGTCTAATTTAACTATAAACACTCTCCAGCCATCTGATTAGGTATACATGTACAACTGCTTGTTGACACAAAAATCAGTCAGTCTCATGGCAACAACTCACTGCTTTTAGGCGTGCAGACATGGTTAAGACGAACTGCTTAAGGTCAAACTTCAGAGTGAGGAAGAGAGGTGATTTAAGTGACTGAATAGGGCATGGTTGTTGGTACCACAAAGGCTGGTCTGAATATTTCAAAAACTGCTGATCTACTGGGATTTTACCTCACAACCATCTCTGGAGTTCACGGGGAATGGTCTGAAAAGAGAAAATATCCCCCGGGTGGCAGTTTTCTGTGTGAAGATGCCTTGCTTCGAGCTCATAGGAAGGCAGCCTTAACTCAAATAACCGTGTGTTGCAACCAAGGTATGCAGAAGAGCACAACATGACAAACATTAAAGCAGATGGGCTACAGCAGCAAAAGATCATACCAATTACCAGTCCTGTCAGCTAAGAACAGGAAAATGAGGTGACAATGTGCACAGAACTACCAAAATTGGACAATAATGGTCTCAAAATTGATCTCAGTTTCTGCAACAACATTCAGGTGGTGAGGAAGGGTCAGAACTTTGTGTAAACAACATGAAAGCATGGATTCATCCTGCCTTTTAACAACAATTTAGGCTGCTGGTGGTCTATTAGTGTGGGGGACACTTTTATTGACACACTTTGGGCACGTTTAGTACTCACAGAGTTGATAAAAAAACAGCCTACCTGAGTGTTGCTGCTGACCATGTCCATCCCTTTATAACCACAGTGTACCCATCTTCTGGTGGCTGCTTCCAGCAGGATAAATGCCATGTCACAAAACTCCAGGCATCTCAAACTAGTTTCTTGAATATGACAATGAGTTCAAATGAGTTCACTGTTCTCAAACGGCCTCCACAGTCACCAGATCTCAGTCCAATAGAGCACCTTTGGTATGTGGTAAAACAGAAGATTCAGATCATGGATTTGTAGCTGACAGATCTGCAGCAACTGTGTTATGCTATCATGTCAGCATGTTTTACAATTGCTAAGGAATGTTTCCAGTTCTAAAGCCAAAACCTGGGTCCAACCCAGTAAGGTGCAACTAACAAAGTGACAGTGTGTGATAATTAAGCATATAGTTTTATGCATAATGATCTTATTTTTTTCTTCTACAGGATTAAACAGTCAACATCAAACATCTTCAGAAGAAGGTGCACTAAAAAAAATATGAGCACATAAGACAATCATAAGACATTATCTATGATGGACCTCCCTCTCCAGAGCTGGCGCTAACCCTGTGTAGTCATTAATGGCTGATGGAGACATCGTCCTAAACGGTTCTGTTATGGATCTAGGACATGTCAGATACTGATGTTACCGGCTTCCTGTGCATCTTTTTTTGAGACTTGGTTGTCAGATAAGTCAAGTTCAAGTCTTTTTAGTGTTACATGCAGAAAAAAGGAAAACATTTCAAGAAACAGGCTTATAAAAGAACAGAAGAGCGATAATAAATAGCTATGTGCCAGTAGTGTCCTACCTCCCATCCCAAAACTAACCAAATTCATCAGAAAGAGGTTCTGAATTCAGGTTGCTGCCTAGCTGTAATCATCAAGTGAAAAATCAACAACTATCAGACTAGAAAGGACTATTATAATTTAACTGAACTGTCTTTTCTTTTCACAACATAATTTCAATCAAGAACTGGAACATACCCTGCACATTCTGGATATGCTAGCAGACTTGGAAGCATTTATCAGTCTTCAACATTACAGCCAACACACAATGGATTCATTGCTCAGGACCAGCCACACAGATTCATCCAAACCTGGCAAAAGGAAAAGGACTTCTTCCACAGATACAGGAACTCTGGCCAAGCCTCGAATTTGCACACATCTACAGTGCTGTGCAAAAGTCTTGAACTACTCCTCATTTCCTTTTATTTTTGATAGAAAAATGGGAAATGGGGGCAACAAATTATTGAAATTTGCAAACATAAATGGAAATACAGTAGATACACCAATCAGGCATAAGATTATGACCACTGTAAAGTAAAGTAAATAACAATGAATATCTCTTCATCACAGCACCTGTTAGTGGGTGGGATATATGAGGCAACAAGTGCGCAGTTTATCCTCAAAGTTGATGAATGAGAAGCAGGAAAAAATGGGCAAGTGTAAGGATTTGAGCGAGTATGACAAGGGCCAAATAGTTATGGCTAGACGTCTGGGTCAGAGCATCTCCAAAACTGCAGCTCTTGTGGGGTGTTTCCGGTCTGCAGTGGTCAGTATCTATAAAGTGGTTCAAGGAAGAAACAATGGTGAACCAGTGACAGGATAATGGGAGGCCAAGGCTCCTTGATGCACGTGGGGCAGCAAAAGGGGCCTAATCGGTGTAAGGCAAAAACAGAGTTTGTACAATTCTAACCAAGTTGAAAGTTAATATTTGGTATGAACACCTTTAATCTTCAACACAGCCTGAACTCACTTAGATAAGCTTTCCAGTAATTTCATTAAGTACACTTTAGAAATTGTTCTCCAGGCTTCTTGAAAGACATTTCAAAACTCTTATTTGGATGCTGGACATCTTTTGTTCTGGTTGAATCACACTGATTCAATAATGTTGAGGTCCAGGCTCTGGGGAGGCCAATTCATGACTGCTAGTGCTCCAGTGTGCATTTTGCTATTCAGGTAGGTTTTTATTGCACTGGTAATGTGTTTGGAATCAATGTCACGCTGAAAAATAAAACCGTAAATCATTCACACCCTTTCCAGATGTTATTGCATAGTGGATCAAACTCTAAAAGTACTTTTCTCTATTCATAATTTATTCACTTTTGACAAAATCAAAACACTACCGGCTGAAATGCTGCCCCATACCATGACAGAGCCTCCACTGTGCTTTACAGATGACTGTAGACACTCACTGTCGTACCTCTCTCCTGGTCTTCTCCATTCATATCGATGACAATTTGAACCAAAAATTTTAAATATAGATTCATCGCTCCATAAGACCTGTCATTACTGATTTTCACTGCAGTCCTTGTGTAGTTTCCCCCCCATTTTCTTAAAGACATGACTTTTAGATGCTGTCGAATCAGATCAAGAATTGTTCAGTAATGAAAGAAGAGAAAATATTAGAAAAAAAAACTTTTGGACATCCAAACAAGAAGCATGCATGAAAACTTGATTTTTCCAGCCTCCCCAAACACCCATCTGATAACCCAGGTGCACTGGTAAATGAATTCATGGAAAAACAACTAAAACTCTCTCGATTTCATAGGTTAGATCAATTTCCAAAAAAATCCGAACAAATAATCATGTTCCATATTCACCAAACTGGAACATAGGACAGGTGTACTAAGATTTAAAAAAACACTCCATGGCTCTTCTAATCTACCTCCTCCATCTACTCCTCAGGGACTGATATATCCCTCTTTACCTCCATGAAATCCTCTCCTATCACTCTCCCGTCCAAAACAGGCCAGAATTGTTTTAAAACATTACCATAGCCCCAGCTCTGACAGCTTGGTGGAAAGTCCATTACATCATGCACTTAACACACTCACCTTGCAAATACACACCAATTTAGAGTAATCCAGACTGCGTGCAGGATAAAAAAAACACTGATTTTCAACATATATGGAAAGACAAAGGCATCACCCAGCTCCAAAACATAATTCAAAATGCAGCTTTTATTCATTTTGAAGAAACTATCCATCATTACCATTAAGACTGCAAGTCCTTTTTCCAGTACCAACAACTCCTATCAGTCATATCACATTTCATTATGCAAAACAATCTCCAAACATTTATTTTACTAGAAGAAATGCTCAACCTCACAGAACCTAATGAAACCCTCTTAAATCAATACTGACCAAAAAACATCCCTCCCCATTTCAAAATTGGAGAAAGGCCTCTCCGTGAAATTAGACACCACTTTTCGAACAAAAACTTGCACAGACACATTCTGAGAATAGAAAAACTGACCAGTTCTATCAACCACCAAAGACATCTGTTTCATAAGTCTTGGGAGCCTTTCTGCCACATACCATTCATACCTACATAACATAACCCCTCACCCAACCTCTTCTTTTTTTGTATCATTATAATTGTTATTATATTTTGTGCTCTCTCTTTTCTGCATTCTTCTCATTTCTCCTGTGCTCTTATGGTGACACATTCACATTCACCCACCAACCCACCCACCCACATGGAAAAATAGGCCCAGCTAATCCTGTAGCGAACCATGCACCAGAAATTTCATCATTCTGGTTCACCAAAAGGCAGCTTTATCCAGCATCACCACAGTGAGTTAGGGTTTTGTATGTGAGTTTTGTTAAAACTCGTTTATGACTTATTGTATCTGCTTTCACTATATTAGGAATTACGTGCTTTTGCTGCTATGATGACAGTTAGTAATCTGGTTGAGCTAGCTGTTCAAATGGAAAGTGATAAGACCTGAGACAGAACAACAAACAGAAGTAAAATTTCCGAGAGATTTTAAATAAACCTTCTGCAAACCAAACCTGATTTAACCGAGATTAAAGTGATGGGTGAAAAGTGCTTTTGCTTTTCCAAACTGAAGAGGTCTTTGCAGTTCTCAGAGAATGCTGATTATGTTGTCCAGAAAGCATGTCTCCAACTGTACATTTACCTCTGAATGTACTGACTTTTCTTTCTTTCTTTCTTTCTTTCTTGCTTTCTTACTTACTTACTTACACCCCAAATATGCTCTACCTCATTTTCATGTATAAAAAAAGACTACTATTATTACATGCTATGGATCCTGATCATCCTGGGGTTTCCTTAGGACTGGGCAGCATGGTGAGAGCACTATCAACCCAGCATCAAAATCAACCAACCACTGGTGCTCTATGAAACAGGCCTCCTCTGTAGGGTCTGGGGTCTAGGGTCTCTTTTCAGATGGGGTCATACACTGGGTCAGCCCTCCTGTTAGGGCTGACAGGAAGCTTAGAATTGCACACCTGTCTTAATAACAAAATAAATACTACACAAGGTTGGGGATTACAAAGGAGAGAGGTAAAAAAATGGGAAAAAAATGAAAAATGCTAACAAGATAAAAATGCTGTTGATCTGGCCAACCTCTGCTGGGCCACCTATGGACCTTCCACTGGTGACCTGCTTTTCTGGTGACATCCTAGCTCCTTCTTTAATTCTTTCATTTTTTTTTAGACTCCCTTTGTCTCTTCTCATCCTCCTCCTTAGAACTAATCTACATGCACTAACTGGCCAATTAAGTAGGTAGACTGGTTTACTTGTTTATTAATGCAAATATCCAACTGGCCAGTCCCATGGCAGCAACTCAGTGGATTTAGGCATGGTCAAGATGACCTGCTGAAGTTCAAACCGAGCATCAGCATGGGAAAGAAAGGTGATTTAAGTAAATTTCAATGTGGCATGGTTGCGGGTGCTGGGTGTGCTGGTCTGAACATTTCAGAAAATGCTGATCTACAGGGATCAGAGAAAGCATGCAGTGAGTGGCAGTTCTCTGAATGAAAATGCTTTGTTGCTGGCAGGTGTCAGAGGAGAATAGCCAAACTGCTTCGAGCTGATAGGCAATAATAATTCAAGGAACCATTCATTACAACCAAGGTATGCAGAGGAGCATCCCTGACTTTCTAACATGCTGAACTTTGAAACAGATGAGCTATAGCAGCAGAATGTGCAACTCTTGTTAGCTAAGAGCAGGGAACAGAGGCTACAATTTGCAGGGGCTCACCAAAATTGGGCAATAGAAGATTGGAAAAAAAGTTGATTTCTGTTGTGACATTTGGATGGTAAGGTTAGAATTTGACATATACATCATGAAATCATGGATTCAATATGCCTTCTATCAGTGATCCAGGCTTTTGGTGTTTGTGTAACTGTGTGGGGGATATTTTCTTGGCACAGTTTGGGCCCCTTAGTACCAGCTAAGTATCTTTACAACGCCACAGCCTACCTGACTATTGTTGCTGACCATGTCCATCTCTATGACTGCAGCATACCTGTCTTCTGATGGCTGCTTCCAGCAAGATACTGCACCATGTCACAAAGCTCAAACAATCTCAAACCGGTTTCTTGAACATGACAATGTTCACTATCCTCAAATGGCCTCCACGCTAACAAGGTCCCTACTCAAAAAGAGTACCTTCAGGATGTAATGAAATGGGACATTTGCATCATGGATGTACAGCCAACAAATCTGCGGCAGCTGCATGGCGCTATCATGCCAATATTGATCAAAATCCCCCAAAATGTTTTCAGCATCCTGCTGAATCTATGCCATGAAGAATTAAGGCAGTTCTGGAGGGAAAAGGGGTCCAACCGAGGACTAAGAAGGTCTATGAAGTGAAGTGGCCAGTGAAAATATGCCAATGTATGTGTCACAACTAATAAAAGAAAACAATCGTAAGTGAGTTTTTAGTTTTATTTTGAGGTTTCAGGTTGAACTGGGGGACCAGGAGTGGGAATTGGTGAATCAGACATCCAGAAACTTTGAGCTGTTCACTGTCACCACAGCTGACCTGGAAATATGCAGTGGCAGGTGATTTCCTTTGAGGGAGAGCAACCTGCGGCATGTCACCATGGGTCGGCGCCACCTTGGAGATTACATACAACCACGAGGTAAGCCTTTGTCAGATTCAATAAACAGTAAATGAGGCATTTAAAGATACTTCACAGGCAGGAAAATGGAAACAGCTTGTTCCCCCTCAGAGATGAATAACTGCACATGATTCTGCACGTCTTTTGTCTGCACCAGTCAGCCTTGTAAAAAATGAACTTAAGGTTTAGTGTGAGTAGCAGTTGGATTGGCAAACCTTGAAGTCAGATTTGTTAGAGGCATTAAGTGTTGCTATACAGATTCCTGTATTTACCCATATTTAGCAATAACAGGATCTACTACAGAAATACCTTCCTTTTCCACATTTGAACACAATATGATGACTTGCTTGTTAGAGGAAAAAGGTGGAAAAGAAATGTGCAGTGTTTAAAGAGCGTGAAGACAAAAAATAATTTGGTGCACTTCTGCCTGCCTGTGGGATAATTTGGCTTTATAAGTCAGTTATTTATGTTGAATAGTCTGTTGTACACCAGGTGCAAAGTGCTGCTCGCAGCATGCACTCAGGCAATTCAGATGGTTCTAGTTTGCCTTTTTTTTCTTTAAACATCCAGGCTTTTTTTCTGGTTAAACAGAAAAAAAAAACAATTTTAACTTAAACACTGTTTGCAGGAATGAACAGATGAACTGATAAAGAGACTTGACTGCAAGGGCTGATGTGTCAGGAAATTTGTTTTGAAATACGGAGACTGAGGATGAAAGTTGTCATAAAAATGATTAAAAATCACCATTTTGTGAAATACTCCAAGGTGAAGGCGCAGATATTTAATAAGTTACCACTTCTGAATTTTATTTAAAGCAAAAGTATTATATAGTCGGTGTTTTTAACAGCAGACAAGACAAAGTGATTTTGAGGAATATTGGAAATTTGGCTTGGCTTTGCAAACTTTTCTTAGTTATCCTGAGGCATCCTTAATATCAGCCAGTTGCTTCACGACTTTTGCAAATGAGGCAGGGTTGGTAAGTTACCAGAAGATCAAAGCTTTCACCTGAATTCTGCTGGTTTGCCCAAGGAAGGAGTAATTCCTCATGCCTGAGGTTACTGTGGGAATATACTGGATTTGATTTGGATACTACGGAAATAGGACTTCATATCCTGCAAAAGTTTTCACACGAAAGTCCTGTGACAAACTAAGTACACCCCATGATTCAGTAGCTTGTAGAACGACCTTTAGCAGCAATAACTTGAAGTAAGCCCTTTCTGCTTGACTTTGTCATTCTCTCACATTGTTATGGAAGACTTTTGGCCCACTTTTCTTTATAACATTGCTTCACTTCATTTAGGTTTGTGGGCAGCCGTTCATGCACAGCTTTCTTAAAATTTCGCCATAGCATTTCAGTCAACTTGAGGTCTGGACTTCGACTAGACCATTTCAACATCTTTTTCAGCCATTTTGTTGTAGATTTCCTGATGTGTTTGGGATCATTGTCCTGTTGCATGACTCAGTTTTGGTCAAGCTTTAACTGTCAGACAGATGACCTGAGATTTTACTCTGTATTCTTTGGTATACAGAGGAGTTCATAGCTGGTTTAATGACAGCAAAGTGCACAGGTCCTGTTTCTGCAAAACAAAGCTAAATCATCATCCTTCCACCATGCTTGACAGTTAGTATGAACTGTCTATGCTGATATGTTGTGTTCGGTTTTTGCCAAACCTGGCAGTGTGCATTATGGTCAAACAGCTCCATCTTGGTCTCCTCTGTCCAAACAACATTATTCCATAAGTCTTGTGGTTTGTTCAGATCCTAACATGTGCTGGCATATTTTTTTTTAGAGATAAGAGGCCTTCTCCTGATAACATTTTCAAACGAGCCATACTTCATTCTTTTTCTAATTGTACTGTCATGAACTTTAACATTCAAAATGCTAATTGAGGCCTGTAGCATCTGAGATGTAGCTCTTGGGTTTTTGCAATTTCTGTCTGACCTTGGGGTGATTTTTTTGGGATGTCCACTCTTGGGAAGATTATGGCATTGTGCTAACACACACTTGAATGCTCAGACCAGCAAACTGCCACAACTTCTGCTTTTATAGAGGTGCTTCCACTGGCTGATGATGCACTTACCTTCTTAATTCCTGTGGAAGCAGTAAGGATGTGCTTAATTTTTCACAGGACTCTGTGCAGTCAAACCTAAAGAAATGTGCTTCATTTGGACTGTGTATGTGTAATTCTAATATACCTCAATCCTGAGTTGTGCAGAGATTTTAAGGAAGTTGTAGAATTTAGCAAATTTATGGCAAAGAGCCGAGAGGAGTCAGGAGAGAAATTGTCTAAAAACATACTGCACAATGCATTCATCTACGTACTGCCTGAGTTATTATGCTGTTTTGCTGCTTTAACTACATATTCTATGATCCACCGATTGTAGCCACACACGAATAGTCTTGGAATCACACCAGAGTATCAAAAGACAGTATGTCAAGAGGAAAAGGAATAAATAAATATCTTCAAAAAAATTGAGTGGCATAACAAAGGTTTTAATTTCTCCGTCAGCTGAAGACGAGCACATGGAATGGATGCAGTTACGTAATGGCCCATTTACAATTACTTTTTGTTGGTTAAGATTAATTATGTAAAATATCTTAAAAAATATATAACCTCCATCCATCCTAATTAGATTAAGTAGCACTTAACCCAGTGACCATCAACCACGTAACCAATGTTTAAATTACTCTTTTATTAAGAGTATGTGAAGAGTGTTTTGGAGGTGAAGAGAGTGTCAGACAGAATGATGACTTTGAAGCTGGAAACTGAAGGTGTGATGCTGAATGTTGTTAGTGCATATGCCCCACAAGTTGGATGCAAGTTAGAAGAGAAAGAGGAATTCTGGAGTAAGTTGGATGAAGTGGTAGAGAGTATTCCCAGGGGAGAGAGAGTGGTGATTGGAGCAGACTTCAGTGGGCATGTAGGTGAAGGGAACAGAGGGGATGAGGAGGTGTTGGGTTGGTATGGTGTTAAGGAGAGGAATGTGGAGGGACTGATGGTAGTGGATTTTGCAAAAAGGATGGAAATGGCTGTAGTGAACACGTATTTCAAGAAGCGGGAGGAACATAGAGTGACCTACAAGAGTGGATCAAGG
>VUQH01010494.1:5949-16537 GCA_015106775.1 Etroplus canarensis
TGTAGGAAAGGGGGGGGGGGGGGGGGGGAGGGGGGGGGGGGGGGGGGGGGGGGGGGGGAGGATAAAATCTCTGAAATAGTCTTTAGAGGATGGAACTCTTTTGAGGATAAACAAAATGTTTATCAGTCAGTGTTTCTTTTGAAGTGAATCCTTAAATTATTTTATCAAAAACTTTAATAGAAAGCTGTATTGAAAAACTAAATGTGCTATATGTGGAATAATGTTATTTCACTTCATTTGCCAGATCATCAAATAATGTTGAATGCAACACAGAACAAGTGACTGCTGTGATTAAATAATGATGTACTGAGGCTAACTGGCTATAGCCAGGTCTTTAATTATAGTTTTACATGCTTTTACCACCTCAGAAGTGAATATTAAAAATAAGCAACAACTCGTTGCGTCTCTTGCTGTTGACTGACTGACATGACTGAGTATGTAAATGTAGACTCACTATGATTTGTCTGCAACAAGACATCTATTAATGAACTTTGAATTTTAGATTAGCCTATTTATTAATGTTCACAAAAGTCTTCAGCTAAGTTGTGGGTTTTTCACAGTGCACCCATTCTTTATAATATGGTATTCTGCTCAGCATTGGCACATGACTGTTAACCTGACAAAATGCAAATGTAATTCTTAGTGAGTATCTCTTTCAAGTAATATTTTAAAATCTCTGTTTCATTGCACCTTTATGATTATGTAGCAAATATTATTTTGTGTTTCCAGGGCAATGAAAGGCTGAGAAACGTGGTATTTTTGCACTTATTTTATACTGATTATTGGTACATCTTTAGGCTAATTTATTTTTTAAACAGATTTCTTTTTTAATTTAAGGTAAAAATACCTGCATTTCCAGCCACAATACTCTAAACTCAAGGAACTTTTTTAAAGGAACTGAAAGGTTACTTTGGACTGTTACTAATATATGTTAAAGATTTTTATGACTGATAACTGAGATGGACTGGCTGAAATGCTGGAAGTGCTGAACCCATCAGAACTGTTTAGCTGTAAGTTGCACCCCCAAAGTAGTACCCCCAACAGTTAACATTAACAATTTTAGGGATAGCTCTGAACTGTGAGCCATATCCCTTGTCTTATTAGAAGTCAGATATTTGTGAAAGTTTTACATTTACATATTCACAAATGATTACTTTTTACAAACCTAGGTGTATACTGTATTGTGACTGTATTGCTGTGCCTGAATTTAGGAAGTAGTATGCACACAAACAAGGACCACATGCAGTCAGAACAGACGAATAGCCCATTAACTCTGCCAGCAGGCTTACCTCTGTGCAGCACAATCATCTTCCACCAGTGAATCCATCTGTGCATACGGTCCTAAGCTCTAAATTTGTGAAAATGTACTTTTACATTGAGCTATGGATGCTTATATAATTTCTTTATTTAGGTGCAAAAATTCTATCTTTATACATCATATCTAATCTACCAAAGAGAGTTCAGTAAGTATTCTTGGGTTATGATTTTTTTTTTTTTAATTCTCTAACATATGAAGATAAGTGCTAGTAGGTTTTACAGAAAGTTTATTTTAAAGGTCCACTGCAGTGTGTTGCATCGGTAATGCCTTGTGTGCAGGAATATGACTGTTTCTCAGTATGCTGAGTTATATTGTTGCCTTGATACAAACATGAAAATGAACTGTTGATAAAGTATTATCTCTAACTGCTAGTGAGGGCTCAGTTAATAGGCACGTGACTGTTTTTGGACTGGCAATTGTACACATGTGCAGAGATGTCCACATTCACTGAGGAATAATCTGAACCACAAATTCAGACTTTTCAGTCATTGTTACCCCATTCTGTAAATCTGAACATAATCGCAAGTGAAAACGTGACTCAGAACTGTTATTTTTTGCATGTATTTGCTCATGTGTACTTGGCGTGTATGAGCATTTACAGATATGCAAGGATATGACCACTGGCTAAATTTGGACTGTTTCAGATTTTCTTGCAAGGATGCTACTAAAGTTATCACCCTTGCTCATTGCTTTATTAGCTGCATTTCCTTCAGTTATTTCCCTCTGTATTTTGTGAGTGTATGTACGTATGATGTACTGTGGTGGTGGTTAGATTCACATGTTGTCTTTAATATTTTGACTGTAATCCGTGAAGCAGTGCCAAATATTGTACTCTTTCCAATTTTTGTTTCAATATCTGAACAATTGTCAGTGTACAGAATAGCCGTATTGAATGTCTCACTGTCAGATTATACAAATTTATTTTATACTCAATTTTTCTCTGTTTTCTCTGTGAAGTGATAAATGTTGCACAGTCTAGGTTGGTTTAGCAGCATGCTTACCAATTTGAAAAGACTGAGGTTGTGTCTTTATAAAGATGCATTTGATTTTTTTGTGGATGTTTCTGCTGTAAACACAGATTGTAAAGCATGACAGCTTTGAATTTGAGGTAATAAGTCAACCACTAAAAAGATATTAAAGTTAAAGGTACAGTTTCTTAAATGTGGAAGACTGAAGCCAAAGCATCTTTTGAAAGCATTATACCAAAACACAGTGACACATAAGTGGTGATTTACGCACAGTCAGTTCTTATTGTGGGAAAACAGTCACCTTCATGTTCTCAAGGACATGAAACTGGTGACTGTGAGGAACTGTGGCTGTTACAGCTGGTCTAGGAAGTCACTTGTAGCTTAAATGCTGCATTCTTGTGTGAGAGAGGAAAAGAATTGTTGGCGGGCACAATAGTAAATGAGCGCCTACCATACCTGCAACAGATTGAGTCGTACAAGATTGCTGATTGGTAAATAGGCACGAAAATATACAAAAAATAAATAATGGATCTGAAGAAGGAAGTCTCAAATGGGTTCTGACATCTATAACTGTCTATATTGTGCTTCAAAAGTCCTTATATCCGTTTGTTTCATTGTAATTAAAAACACATTTGACTAAATTTCAACATCAACAAGTATGCTGCTTCGTCATTGTAGCTAATGAAGTTGCATACTTCATTTGAGTTTGATGTACAGTCTTAAAAAATGGTTTCTCAAGACTCTATGCAGTCCTGTGAAAAACTAAGTACACCTCATGATTCATTAGTGCAGCTTGAAGTAATAAGTTTCTCAAGTACTAACAGTTTCTCACATCATTGTGGGGGAATTTTGGCCCACTCTTCTTAACAGCATTGCTTCTGTTCATTGAGGTTTGTAGGCACTCGTTGATGCAAGGCTTTCTTGACTGGGCCATTGCAGCACCTTGTTTTTTTTGCCCCAGCCATTTTTAGGTTCTCAGTTTTTCACAGGACTGCATAGAGTCTTGTCAGAACTTTTTTCTCCACAGAACTATCTAAAGGTGTAATTGTGTTTTCTTAATTCTGATTTTGTTGATTTGACAGGGACACGAGAAAACCAATTAGGTGAACTCTAAATCTAAAAATGTATATATTGGAAAATAATGTAAATTACAAATTCAGAAAACACTTTGTTTGATTTCATAGAAAGAGTTCAGCTATGATTGAAAAGGAAAAATTAGTATTAGCATATTGGGATATCAAACTTGGTCTTTCTATATCCTTAGTTAGGGTTGGAGCTACCTTTTTAAAATGTGAAAAGGTGCACTGTTGCTTTCTACTGAAATCCAACCCATTTCCAAATCACCAATGTTGTGTGACCTCTATTTATCACAGTTTACTCATCTTATGAGGACTTTTGAGTCTCCTCGAGATAGCTTTACTTTGTGAATTTGTGTCTCTCTTTCTTTTATTTGGCCCTGCATGTGTCATCTCCATTACCCTCTTGTCATCTAATATGGTACTCAGCAAATTAGGGCTGACCCAAATTTAGAACAGATTTTTTTTAAAATCGTAAATTACTCATCTGTTATCGTCATTGTTATTGCGGGTAGTTCTTTGCCTTCCTAAAATTTATCAAGATCGTTTTTGGCTGACTCATGAACCAGCTGGTCTAAGCAACTGATTAAATACACAAAAATTTCACTCTACTTTTGTTATTGTTACACTAAAAAATGCACATAGTGAGCAACAGGGGCTTCGTAAGTTTCAGATTGAGAAAATGGAGCCACTTCCATTTTAAATAATGACCAAATATACAATATTGCATATGTCAAGGGGTCTTTGCTTTTATTGAATGTGAATGTTGGGATAAATAAGTAAACATGCTTAATTTTACTGTCATTGGAAGTGAGATTCATTTCATTTACCTGATGCTTTGTGACCTGTGTTGTTTTGTAAGACAGACACATTGTGTATCTCTTCTGAGCAAATAAATGTGATGTTATCTCAGTCTATAGAACTGACTATGAATTAATTGTGTTCAAAATTAGGCATATTGGGGCTGAATTTTTAATTTTGTTGTTGGTTTCTGTACTTTTTCACAAGTCAAATATCAGACATCTCCAGATAAAAATAGCTCATTTACATGTTTTAAATACAGTCATATTTCAGCACCTGAATTTGCGTGCTGCCAACATTAATAGAAAATATGTGGCAGTTGACATTGCTTCTTCCTTTGTCATTTCTGTTCTGATAAGATAAATACATATTTTGCCTGCTCTCTTTCTGCTGAGGCAGTATAACAGTGCACAAGTGGTCCAGAAAGTAGGGCATGAGACACACTATTAAGATTTAATGATGGCTGATGCTAAGGTGAGGAAACTGCACTGTAAGTAGCTTAAGGATGTGTTGACTACCAATTATTGTGGTGAAAAGACAAGAAATCACTGAATTTTTTAGTGTTAAAATTTATGAAGCTATAAAAATACAGTCTTATTCTCTGAAATTTAAATTAAAATCCAGTTGAATAATATAAATGTTTCACTTTGGGTTATTTAGTTGAGGGAGTTGGGTCTGTGGTTTGATAAATATCACTCCATGTTCTTTTGGCATCTCAGTAGGGTCCTTTAGGAGCAGAAAAAGAGTAAGCGAATGACATATAAGCTATTGTGTTGAGTCAGAGAAAATCAGGGACATAAACAATAGAGAGCTAGCTTTTCAGCCCTCTCACGGAAGCTTTACTCTTGTAGTTTAGTCATTTAGATACATGCATAAGCGCGCGCACACACACACACACACACAAACACACACAAAATGTAGTGCTGCCATTTTTGGCTTTCCCTTAGTGAGGAGATTTTGTTGTTCTGTCAGAAAATGTTTTGTTCCCTGACTTTTGCTTAGTTTATAGATGTTTTTGATTCCTCTTCAGTATTTCTGTTATTGACAGTAGAAAGTGCTTAGTTGCATTTGTGTTTGTAAGGACATTTAAACAGAAACAGACTAGTGATCTTGAGAATAGAAGGAACTTTCTGGACTGTCTCAAATTAGGCATTTGACTGAGACAAGCTAAATCCAAATAAATAACTGTTGTAAGTTGTCCAAGAATCTTTGAACAGCCTACCTGCCTTGGAGAATTGATGATGTTTCAGAGGGAATTTCCTTATTTTATGTCTGTATGGATAATTGCTGTTGCACTGGCAGATGCTAACATTGAACATGGTCAAGTAGTAGTCCATAACTTTTGGAACTCTGATAACTTTTGTTTTTTTTGGTGATTTTACCTCAGCAAACCACCACAGTGAATTTTAATTGTCAGAATTAATTGAAGTGCAGACGTTCAGCTTTAATTTAAGGGAGTTGCAAAAGAATTCCATAAACTAGGAATTAGAGCTATTTTTATACTGTCCCCCATTTTCAGATGTTCAAAAGTAATGGGACAAACTAACATAATATTGGATAGATTGATTTTAATTCTTGGATAAAAATCCTCTTCAGTCAATAACTGCCGGAATCTACTCAAGGACATCATCACATGGCATTTCCCCTCCAGTAAGATGCTCTTCCAGGCCTTTACTGAAGCCTGGCCACCTTCAGTTGCTTCTTGTTTGTGGTTATCTCTGCTTTCAGTTTTGTCTTCAGTTACTGAACAGCATGCTCTGTTGGGTTGAGACCTAGTAAATAACTTAGTCTGTGAAGACTATTTAATTTTTTCCCTTGAGCAAATCTTGAGTTGCTTTTGCAGTATGCTCTGAGTTATTACCCATTTGCACGGTAAACACCATAAAATCAGTTTTGCAGCATTTGGCTGAATATGAACAGAGTATTGCTCTGCACACTTGGAATGCTTACTGTTACTTCTATCACCAGTCACATCATCAGCTGAAACTAGTGACAGCCAAACATATATATGCTATAATATTGCCTTTCCGATGTTCGACGGATGATGTGATAGATGATGACAGATTGTTGATTTGGTTTCATTTAAAATCCACTGCGGTGATGCACAGAGGAAAAATCACAAAAAGATGTGCCATTGTCCCAAAACTTATTGACTTTAACTGTATGTGTAAGTAATCTAAGATCAGGCTTCAGAATGCAGTAACACTCAGTTTCAGACCATTTTTTTCTGATCTTGGATCTGGATGACATCAGTGAGAGTAGATATTCTTAATGTGGTCATCACATGACCACATCTCCAGTCAAGAAGAAAGATGGCTTCCTTCTGAGCAAAAAGGAAGCTAAAATTGATTTTTATTTTATTTTTTAGGGTACACCAAGATCCAGTCTAAGATAAATAGGGATTATTTTATATCGTATGTCATGTATGTAAAGTTAATGTAGTTGTGTGTAAGAATAAAAGTTTGAAGTCGAAAATTAGGATAGTAGGCCCCCTTCAATCAGAATGAGTGTCTAAGAAATATGGTTCTGAATTAGATTTTTTTTCCTCTTGTAGTACTTTAATGCCATTAACCATTTTTAAGTTAGCCCTATACCAAGTGCAGATGCAATTTAGACTGTATGTTTTCTCTGTTTCTACTTCTTTGTGTTTCTTTCTTTTTTTTCAACTTCCTTTCAGGCTTCCGTACATTATTTCAAAACAGTCAATATGTTTTCCTCCTCTCTCACGCTATTCTCATTCTTAACTTTTCTTTTAGCTGAACTGACAGACAGACAGGGAGGAAACTAATTGGCCACTATGTCAGTGGTCTTTGTACATGCTCTCAGCACTTCAGATAAGTATGGCTAAGTGGTGCTTGTATAAACATGGATGTTATCTTTCACTGAGAGATTGTAGCTCAGTGTAATATGCCCTTCACACTGGATGCCGTGTGCACTTTAAAATCATCGATGCCAATGGCTTTCTCTGTGAATGGACAGCTTTCTAACACAAGTGTGCATTTTTCAGTAGCCTCAGGGCTAAAGTTTGGTCAGGTTGAATTTTGCTGATAAGCTTTATGTGTGGCCCTTCCATGTTTATTGGAAAAATTTGCGCGGTCAAGCAGGAAGAACAGAATACCTCAGTACAGTTTTAAAAGTTGTGTTTGTCATGGAGCTGCAACCAGTTATTTCTATTATAAATTATTTATTAATAATCATATGGTCTATGAAATGTCAAATGTGGGGAAAAATGTCAGTCACTATTTCTCAGACCCCATTTATCTGACCAGAGGTCCAAAAAATGTGTTCTTTGTGCAAGAAATACAGGAAATTCTAGTGTGTCTAGTGTTTTTTCTGTATGCATGGATGTATATTAGATTGTTTTTAAAATCAACATGACAGCTCTCAGATCATTATACAGTGTAAGTTACTGTATGTTATATTGAAAGTGAGGTCCAGTATACTTCAAATAACACCACACCTTGTAACAACCAGAGAAGAGACTCAAATGACCAAAATTGCTTTGAAAAATTGGGTTCACTCACTGAAATAACCCTCAAACAGTTCCTTGAAGGCACAACAGAAAGAAAGTGAGAACCTTCCATAATGTCTTTATTTTTAAGGTCTAAAATTCAAACCAGTCCTCACGAAGATTACTATACATGCAAAGTTAAGGGTGTGGTGAAGGTTGTAGAATAGACCACTGTTGTTGGTCTCTAATCCCCATTAGCTTGCTTTGTTTAAATATCCCTTTCTTCCTGCATTTCTTCTAATACTTGCATTATTTTTGTTGCACTCTCTTCCTTTGTGGAAGTTGGAACAGAAACCCCGGAAAAAGGAGGGACTTGATGGGTACAGTAACAGTGTCTGAGAAGGTATAATTAGCTACAAAGGGAGTAAGGGAGGTTTGAAAACATTGGTGATTTAAGTGAAGGGTTTTCTTTGAATGTATGGCTTTTGTTGATATGTACTTCGAGGATGAGGTTGCAGGATACTTTACTTGGATGGATTTGGAGCCCCTGCAGATATAAGTAAATGTTAAGGCTTTGCAAAGCAATGATGAAAAATTCTAGGTGTAGCTTTTGAATTCCCAGCATTCAGTGGAAACATTTTCTTTCAAGGATGAATGGAGTGTTAAAATAAGTTATCAATTTAACATGATTTTGGCAGAGACATAGGTTCTCACTGCTGACTGAAAGGCAACCCCTGTTTGAGCCATGTTGACTCCCTCATTACACACTGATGGAGTGAGAGAAAGGTGTCACCACCAGGCTGCACAGTCAAATAAATATCACCCAATACAGAGCCCTACCATCCCTGGTTCTATTCCATGTGGGGACACAAGTCCTTCTCACCATTGAGGGTTGTGTCAGGAAGGGCATCCAGCATAAAACCTCTGCCCAATTATCGATCCGCATTAATCTGCTGTGGCAACCCCTTGGGGAATATCAAGGGAGTAGCCGAAGGTACATTTTTAGAGTGCCCTGCCATCATTCTCACTTTGCCTGCAAATGCTATATGAAGCTAAAAATGTATTTGATTTGTGGTGTAATGTCATGGTGTTAAAGGGTAACATTTCTTATTTAGAGGTTGTGTTTCTGAAATACACTGAGCATGAATAATGAATTGAGCTGTGATTAATGTTTGCAAAGTGAGGCTAGTTTAGACTAAAGTATTCACTGATCTGTGTGTGTGGTATAGCCACTGTGTGGAGTGCTATGCTAAAGAACTGTGTTTCTCCAGCTGTGTATATGTTTTTTCTGCAGCCTCTGCATTTATGTTCCTGCCAGTTATTAAGTCATTTGGAGAACTGCTTCATTCGACACTGAAATATACCAGGGCTAAGAAATGAACTATGAACATTTTCTATGAATCTTTATAATTTCTCTTGCCTCTTCTGGTGCTGCTGTGGGGTTCATTTTTTTAGTTTTTGGTGAAACAGCTTACCAGACATTCACTCATCTGGCCAAATGACCAATGAACTAATGCCATGACAAAGTGTCATCTGGTCATCCACAATTCATAAAGATCACTACTCTTCCAAGAGCATTGGTCAGATTTTAGTGAAACTTGCACACAATGATCTGCTAACGGGTTTAAATTGTGCTCAAGGTCATAGTATTCATTTTACGGGCATTTTTCCATTTTCACAAAATTCAGTACTTCTAAGAGTATTGGTCTGGATTATAGTGTTCATGAAAAGAGTGTTCTTTTTCAAACATTCATTTCAGTGTCTCACTATGGGGAACGCTCCCTCAACGTTGTCCTCAGACGCCTCTATACCATTACTCCAGCCATTACTGGCTGGCAGTCATGATGCTTGCGTCAAGGCGGAGCCACCCCCTTCCCTATAAAAGGGGTTGACGCAGTGTCACTCCTCATTCAAATTCCTCTTCTCGCTTTACTCAGTAAGCCTGTCTCTCCTGTCTGCTTATGCGAGTGCTAGCTTAACAGTTCACCTGAGCAAGCTAGCACCTTGGTCACCGGGCGCTAGCACAGCTCGTGTCTGCAGGTCTCCAGCTCTGCACCAAGGAGCAAGGAGAGCGTGTTAGCTGCCACCACGCACCTAGCACAACAGCTAGCTGACCAAGCTAACTGCATTAACTACACACGGCCACCTAGCCTAGTAGCACAAGCGCTAGACACCACACTAGCCAGTTCGTTGTAGCTGACCACAGCTGCCACTTATTTGTTTTTGGTTTGCTTTTTCTGCCTGCCGAGCTAGCTACACCAAGCTTTCCAACATGTCAGACTGCAAACTGCCACTCTGACTGTGTCCCTGTGGTTGCAAAATCTCAGGTTATGACACTCATAATACGTGTGTGATGTGCCTTGGGCTGCAACACGCCCAAGCGGCTATTTCCACACCGGGCTCATGTGAACACTGCGCCAGCTTTACATTGAAGAGCCTTCGCCCCAGGCTAGCTCACCAGGTTAGCTTGTCGAGCAAGGATCCAATGATGCCTCTGGCTGAAATAGCCATGGAGTGTATCGAGTCCACCACACCAGGCACCAGCTGGGGTGATGAGATGGATTCTGTCCTCCCGCTGGCAAACAATGTCGGGGTCAGCTGCGAAGCTGTGATGTCTGAATCCTTCGAGGCTAATGAGGAGCTCCTTAGTGACTCCTCACAGGGAGCGTCGGAGCATCTCTTCTCGGACAAGGAAGAGGACGAATGCTTTGCCCCCTCTGGCTGAGTTTCTGTAGCGCAAGGGGCCGATGGAGATCACCCCGACACGCTGTCCCGTGGCATGGAGCTGCTCGATGTTGCAAAATGCGCAGCTGAAAAGTTGTCAATCCCATGGCCCACGGTGACAACTGAGACCTCCACCTCACGATATGAGGGCAAGAGGCTCCCCAAGGCGAAGCGCACCACCAAGCAGGTGCTACCGCTTTTCCCCGAGTGCATGGACGAAGTCACACACTGCTGGGGAAAGCCATTTTCG